>JAOWBB010013101.1:0-59906 GCA_028565995.1 Ricinus marginatus
ATAAATTTGCCCCCCCCCCCCCCCCCCCGCAACTCAGCACAAAGGAAACGCCAAGAGAATGGGTGGAGAAAAGATTCGTAAACGATCGACAAAGTGGGAAGAGCTACTTGAGGTGCTAAGAGACCATGGAAAGGTTGGCCGGAAGGAACAAGTTTTTTTCGCTAACCTAATAATCATCGAGTGACTTACATCTAAAAAATGTACGGTGTTTATATAAAGAGTGAATTGAAAAGTTCCAAAGTTCCGGAGCAAGGATCTAACAGATCGAGTGACACAAGCAGTAATGGATGGAGAGATTCTGATTTTGAGAAAGGAAAAAATAACTTTCTCGCGGTCTTCAAAGGAACAATGGATAAATTATCGCTTACGAAAAAAAAAAAAAAACAAAATTCGTCGCTGGCATCGAAGCCGAGCCCATTCCTACAATTTTTGCTTTTCAAATGAAAATATCTCGCATTTTCTTAAATTTCCCGCAACGATGGCGAAATCCTGCACATGTCCAAGTCATTTGTATAACATCGCAGTGATTTGCGGTTGGAGGAGAAAATAAAAAAAAAAAAAAAAAAGAGGATTTTTAAGATCTTAAAATCCTGATTGATCTATCATTCGGTTTGAAAGGTTACACGAAGAAATTCCCGTTGGGACAAAATGGGGGAGATCTTTCGAGTAATAAATAACGTGATCCAACGGGTTTGAAAAATGACATAAAAGTACGCAAGATGCGATGTCGTGAGGCTAACAACGTGTATGTAGTAAAGGGATCAACCCTCGAATAACCCGGTACTCAAAATAACGCGACGTGATAATATATCGCATTATTTTTCAAAAAGGCCAACTAAAAGGAGAAGGAATTAGAAGTAATCCCCGTGTTTACTCCAGAAACACGTGGCACCAACGGGGCAGCTCCCGGAGCGTATAACAGCAAGTCACAACGGGGAATCCCGAACCGCTTAATTCGTCCATTTCCCTCATATAATAGTTTATAGGATGTAAAAAAGAGAATGAGCCGCTTTATAGGAGAATTAACTGCAGCAGCAGAGTATGGTTTACGACGCCAAAATCTGCTAATTAAATTTTTCAAAGCATTCTGTCGATGTGGAGATCGCATCCACCATCACGTTAACATTAAAATAATATAATAGCGAAATTTTTTTTGCTCTAATTTCAGTTTCACATTAAACGTGTCACATTCCGCGCTGTCGCTTCCCTCATTCTCTTTGGCACGGAAAATCAAATTCAGGTGAAAACAAATCAAATTATAATAACTTATATCGCATGCGTGTACATCTACACTTACGCGTATGTATATTTTCATTCAGGGATTGAGTTAAGATGTCAACGTGCGAAGCCTTACGAATGACAGGTCTCCGAGTTGTCTTTTAAAGTTTCATACGACGTGAATGGAGGACATTACAAATTCAGATAATCTTCCCGGAGAGGAGTCAATTTAAAAAATAAAAAAATAAAAATATCCCAAACCGAAAAACTTTTGGAACTCGCGTTTTAGCATCTTCATAAATGTTTCATAGGAATAAGAAATGCTTGGGTAAAATTATTATTTTCTTTTCAAAACGAATCAGTCATCTTTACATATACATTTACCTAAATAATGCATTTAAGTTCTGTCTTTATGGATAAACAAACACAAGCAGATTACGTATTAATGTTCACGGATGTAAGCAGCGACAATCGATGCCATGAATATGACACATCATTTGTATTGAATATTCCAGCGCAATTATATAATATTTAATAGTTGGTTCGCTATTTATGTCAGCCTTGACCCGGGTGGCTATAAAAATTCTTGATTAATATTCAATATAAATTATTAAAACAAACATATGCGTGTATTTTTCTATCCTTATGCTTAAATGTTTTGTCATTTTTCCCAAAAATTTTATTTCAGTTTTTTTCCTACTTTGCAAGTTGCACTCAAAAAGAAGCAAGACGAAATTTTTATCGCTTTTTTATTATCTTATCGCTGAAATTGTACTTCGCTAAATTGTATAAGGTAAACATTCACTTCCATCTTGGGTTCAATAATAAATATCAATTAAAATAATGTATGTACGATCTATATATATATAAATTAAAGTACGTATAATAAAAATGCATAATGCATAAAAAAAATCTCCGCATTTACGCGGATTCACCTTAGACTGCATGAACCGTTGAGATGAATTAAATGCAGTAATTCCACCATTTATGGGCTATTCTCGTGTAACCTATTTTTCATGCGAATAAATGAGCTTTGAGATAATACTTTTTTTTATATTGGGAACGTAATTCAATAATGGGCGTTCCTCGATTTTCGTACATTCAGGTAACTTTTCCGACAGACTCGCCTTTTTCCTTCCCTTCATTCGAAAACAAAACCTTTCATCATGTCAAATATAAAAGTGTAACGATTCTCAGGAGGACTTCCCTTCCAGCGCCGAAATTAAACCAAAACTTGGAGACTTTGCAGCCCCGAGCAGAGTAGGAGGACGGGTAATTAATGATTCCGCTTACGGCTCGGACGTGGGTATTGAAATCGTCGGGAACAACAAAATTCCGAGCGGAAACGTGCGAAGTTTTTCGAAAAGAACGCGGAAAATTTTCTTATCGCCATTCAAAAGAGCAAAGAAAAGCTAAGGTTAATTGGGACGGAAAAGCGGAGTCGGTTAAATTTAAGATGAAAGGCAGCCGGCAACATTAATCATAATGTCTGGTGACGTTTTTCGCGGGAGTGGAACGGAGGTCGGGAGACGGGAAAAGGAGGAAAAGCGCCGCGGGGTGGGGATAAAAACCGGAACCGGCAGCACGCACCTCCCGAAGATTTTGTGTGACGTTCCCGCCCCAGGCCGACGAACGAGCGAGCAGCCCTGCCCTTTTAGCCGAAAAAAAAAAAACCGACGACCCGTCAGAGCAATAAGCGAAGTCATTTATTCGCAGAGCAGAAAGGGATAACGACTAATATTGCCAAAGATTAATGGCTCCGAAACTGGAAATTACCTGGAGGAAAAGAGAAAAATTGTTAGTTCAAGATCGCGACCGCCACCGCAGCCGCCGCAGCCACGGATGACATAACAAATGGAATTTTCAATGCGAAACGAGAAAAGATAAAGGATATTATGCTCCCTTTACTGCGAGTGGAATGTATAATAATATGTTTACCATATATTTGATACAGGGATAAGCGGAAGGGAATCGGGGAGAGGAGAGAGAAGAAAATGACTTACGAGAGTATGTGCAGCGAAAAATTTTAAGATCGGTAAAAAAAAAAAAACCGGAGGAAAAGGAAAACTTCATCTTATTTAAATTAGGAAAGACAATGAACGATAAATATTAAGGAAGCCATTATTTGATTTCTCCCGCCGACAGAATTACCACCCGAGCGGGAACAATATCCCCGAGCGATATTCAAACCCTTCAGCACGAGCCGGTTACCGCTAATAGGTCGGATTAAGCTGCCGGATGGGGAAAAAGCCTGGACGGAGATCATTTTAAACGCATCTGTAATGTTAATGAAAAAGCAAATTATTAATAAAAACGGGGGAGGGGCCCCGGGGAGGAAAGGGCCCGGAAAAATCCAATTAGCGCCAAATTTCGGTATAAGCTTGGCCGATGACCGGATAAGAAAGGAAAAACATGTAGCACGGATTACGGCCGAGAGAGATGGTGAGGGGCAGAAAGTGAAACAAACTCAAAGATCATGCAGAGGAAAATCCGGAAAATTTTCGACTTGGCGCGAGAAAAAGAAAAAAACTATCCGCGAAAGAGGGGATTATAAATCTTTTCCCATCGTCATCTGATTTACGGACGGTGATAAAGAAGGCAGAAAAAAAAAAAAAAAAGGAAAAATTGCGCTGTCGTTCTAACCGGATTTTTTTTTTTTTTTTTTGTTTTCAGTTTCGCGATCGCGCCCATTCCGGCGGCCCGACCGAACGTTCGCGGCCGCCGCAGTGAACCGGGGAGGGAGAAAACGCTTCAGGTTTCTGCCACGAAGTCGAGAATCCATCGGGAGCAGATTGCGGCACAAGGGCAAGGCGACAAAATCGGGAAAAACCGCAGGCCTCGGCGGATCTCGCAGCCATTTCCGATCGGCCCCGTGCACGGGCCCGCGTTCGGGACGCGAAAGCGCCGGTAAAGCGAACGCAACAACTCTCGATCGCAACCGACGAACTTTGTCGTCATCGTCGTCACCCACCCCGCGGAATCGAAATCAACGCGGATAATGGCAAAATTAAAAATTATATTTGCCGGAATAGACGAAAGCTGAGTATTAACCCAACGTTGGAACCCAAAATCTCTTCTTCGGCATTTTTGATGCCGTGCCAGTTTGAGGTTCCACACCAGTGAACACAAAACGCAGCACGCACAGAAAAAAAGAGAAAAGAGACTTTATCTCCAACGATGATTGGGGAGGAAAATTTTTTCCACCCTCTTCGGGTTCCACCCCTTCTTATATCTACGGTCACGACTAACGCCGCAACCGAGTGTTGCTCCCATCGAAAAACCGGGATTTAACCCTAAGGAGTCGCACTTCGCGTTCTCTCTCCCCGCGGGAAGGAAAATGTGCCGGTGCATTATTTTCCGGAAAAAATTTTTCCACTCCCGGATCTTTTCACACTAAAATGGAAAACTCCGATCAGTTAAAGAGGAAAAAAAAAAAAAAAAATCTGCCCGGAATTTTCACCTTTCTTCTCTTTCTCCATTCCGTCAACCCTTGGAAAAGCTGTTTATAAATCTTGATGAAAATTTCTTTTCCTCTCTCTCGCCTTCCCCCGATCGGAAAGAAAAAAAAAAAAATATTTTCCCTGCCTACCTTCCACCCCGGGAGATTTCTCCGATCGTCGTCGGGATTTCGTTGTCCCGAAAATGCTGCTGCCTCTTCCTCTTTTTCCCCCCCCCCCCCAGATTCCGGCGCGGAGAGCTGACCCCATCCGTTTTCGCGGGAGACAACGGATAATACATTGCTCTCGCCCGTTCCCGAACTTTTTTTCCACCGCCGCACTCCTTTTCAACTTGGTCGGCTTCTCCTTTAAAGCGCCGCCTTCTCTTAATGCGGTCATCGGGAATGAGAAAAAGGGGAAGTGATGAAATCCCCGGCTCGGCTTCCGGCCTTTTGGGACCTGGCTCCCGCGGTGAATACCGTTCGCCGAACATGCCGAAACGCGACGATAACGTTCGCTAACGAATTTTTATCTTGATCGGCAAAAACAAAAACCGTAAATTATTAAGTCAGAACCTCCCGATTTGCACGGCTCCTATGCCAATGCGATTAGATCTCGTCGAGCGAAAGTTGAGAAAAATCTTTTTTTACTCAATTTAATCAAGAAGTACATTTACATACATGCATCTCTTAATCTCTTAATATTTAAACCCAAGTTCAACTATACAAGAACAAAAAAAAAATAAAAAAAAAGACGCAATTCGTATGAAAAACTGGCAAAATTTTAATGTTCTTCGATCTTGAACGCAACTCCCATAAATAAAAAGATTAACATGTGTATGTATTTCTCACATGCAGGCACTGCATTTGGTAAAAGCGCACCGAAAGCTTAAACATTAATCTGGATGTCAAATCTATTTAGTCATTCACATCAGAAGAAAATTGATAGTGATGCCCGATGAGTAACTTGAAATGTGAAAAGCCGCCGGCGTATTCTATTAAATTCCCTACATGCTGCCGACATCGTACCCAAAATGCGTGATGATCGCTCTTTTATTTGGAAGCGTTTGCCCGAAAACGAGAAATCTTAATAAGGTGCGAACGCTCCTCACGAAGCTAACCGTTCTCACAAAGGCCGTGGTAAAAAAAAAAAAAAAATTATTTTTCTATGAAGGGAAAACTCGAAGAAACAGGAGTAAGACTCCTGACGAACAGAAAAACCAAATTTAGCTGTACCTGTAGGTGCATACACATGTGCACGTGAGTGAAACTTAGAACCATTACATATTTTTTAAAAAAACAAAAAAAAAAAAAAAAAAAAAACAAACTGCTACCGTATCGAGTTGAAAAGGGCTCAAACAGCAATTA
Source organism: Ricinus marginatus (assembly GCA_028565995.1). Classification (NCBI taxonomy): domain Eukaryota; kingdom Metazoa; phylum Arthropoda; class Insecta; order Psocodea; family Ricinidae; genus Ricinus; species Ricinus marginatus. The sequence goes on from JAOWBB010013101.1 coordinate 6,023, forward strand.
ACTCCTTCGTACCCACTGCCAAAAATGCTGACAGATGGTTGCTGAATTTCGTGCCTTAGCCCCGCATCTGCGGACAGTTAAGTTTTTCTGTTCCACGCCATTTGCCTCATATATCTTCAGATAGTTACTTCACAGCGGAAAATTTATATTTTTGCTGAAAAAAAAAAAATAAAAAAAAAAAAAAAAAAAAAAAGATAAACCGGTTTAAAAACGTTAGATAAATTATAAAATTTGGAATGAAGAATCCTTCCCTCAAAAAGATCGAACAAAATTCGATTGTCGCAGTGCTGTGAAGCTGTACCGAACGCTGTTGCTGAGTATTAGTCCTGAACGCGATTGTTATTATTGTTTTTTATTTTTATTACAATTTTCCGTTTTTCTTTAAGCCCTCTACTCTTCGTACGCTAACCCGGCGTTCTTAACAGTACAATCCTCACGGGACCATTCTAATTTTATCTAATTTTCTCAAAAGATCCCTAGTTCAGGTCGAAAAGAGTAAATAACATAAAAGAAGCGGTACAATCTTTTTTTTTTTTTTTTTTTTTTTTTTTAAAGAAATAAAGGATTATTTCAGATGTAAACATGACTATCGTTTACCTTGCAGACTTAAGCCCTCTTCTTTACCAACCCTGAGTTAAGTGATTTTCAAATGTTAATAAGTTTTATAATACATCCGCACGAAATTAAAGTTAATTCTTAGAGTAAAACGTAAAGTGTCTGCGTAGAGCAGCTTTGCTTTTGGGATTCGCTGCAGACGCACACGTTCAGGAGGTGCAACTGCGAAACCCAAATGGATCACTTTGCATGGAGTTTTGCCATTTGTTTCTGATTAAATACAATCTCGCCTGACTTCCGGTTTTTCATTTAAATATCCAACTTTATTTGAGATTCCCTTTGTTACCATTTATGTAAGTGCCATTAGAATGAAAGGATTAAGAGCGAGATTGATTAATTTTGAGATGGAGTCGTTAGGTTAATACCATCAAAGGCACCGGAGGTCCGAGGCATACTTGCGCCCCCGATCTAATGACAGCCTCCAGATAAATCAGGCATCCACTTCCTAACACCGGAAGGAACCTCTTTACCTTTCCAAAATTAACAATTCCGCAGTTAAAATAATGGTCGAACTCAAATCCTTTCGGGCTTAGCTCCTGCCGGACATCAAACTGACATTTTTTTTTTTTTTCCATCGAGCGCGCACGCGGTGATTTTTAACCTCGTTATTTAGGGGCAACTCAAGCGCTCGCGGGGTGGCGCAGGTCCACCCTCTCATTTAGTCGGAGCGAGAACCGGGGTTTTTCTTCCTTCCGGCGCCTTGCACTCCGAGTCACACCCCGGATGGGATTCGCGAGCAGCAGATCACCCGGGAAATGTCAAGGATCGAGGGAGCGCCCCCGCGGTATTTAAGATTCGATCCTCGGGCGGCATGCGGAATGATCGTCCCGGAAATTCCCGCTCTCTTAATTGATCAAAAATCTCAGCCGGATTTCGAAAGCGAAGTTCCGGAAGGCGAATAATGCCGGGAGGAAAGCCGGGCCGGTTCGCTTATTAACTCGCATAAGGGAACAGGTCGATTTATTACGCGACACAGGGACTAGGAAAATTTTCTGAAACATAATTGAAATTTTGGAAAATGGCACTTTGATTGTGCGAAATTTTACGATGTCGTTCAATTTTACAAACGGATATGTTAACCATGATTTATTGTTCCAGACGAGTGCGATTTCCCAATCGTTTATAAAATGAAAATCGTTCGACAAATCTCTTTCATTCACACAATTAATGCGCAAAAACCATGTTGGTATTTATTTATTTATTTTTTTCTTATCAGCGGGAAAATTTCTAACATTATGATATTAATTAACATGTCATGTATTTAATTCGGTTGCTTGGTCGCGAGAATTTTCCTGAATTTCGAACAAAATCAAGGTAAATTATTTACTTTTAAGAAGATTTATTTCAAAATCCAGGAGCCGCATTTTGCGAAAATCTTTGGTCAAACATCCGAATTTTTCCTAATAGTCGGCAATTGCAGCAAGCGGGGTGAGTTAGCTGTCGGGACTGCTGGAAAAAACGCTTATAATTGTTTCGCTTCTTACAAAAAGGGCTGCGCGCATCGCGGAAAAAGGTCAGAAAGGCTGCGGCTCGGTATTTTTAACCCCTGCGAGACACTTTTTTGCTGGGGATAAAAAAAAAAGCGGAGGATTTACCACGAGAAATTTTATCACTCGACAATAATCTTTTTCTGGGCCCTTATAATGGAAAAAGCCCGAATCTGATCGCAGCCCGGTGCTGAGTAGACGGAAATAAATCAAAACTCACCCGTTATGGTCTTGACACAATCTATCTGACTCGGGTAGAGCTGACCGTATCCCGGGCTGAAAAACTCGAATTCCTCCTTGGTGGGCACGTCCTCCACGAAGCTCCTGCAGGGTCCGATGTTATCGACGTACCCCGTCTGCCTCCGCGTAATCCTTTTGAGGTAGTTCGGCGTGGTCATCTCCTTTTCGTGTCCCGACACCGAAAGCGTCACGGACGAGTTCCTTCGCAGAGGCAGGTAAATGGGATGCGAAGCCGTCCGATCCGCGTTCATGACATCGTCGTGGAAGTAGACGACGGCAGCTTCCGTCGTACGATGGATTTTCGGAATGGTTTGCGCGACGTTTTCGGCTGGAACAGCGAATGAAAAATAAACGTCGGAAGCTTCGAGTCAAAGGCTCGACGCTGGTCAAGCGATTTTGTGAGAAAAGGACAAGGCACGCAAAAAAATAAAAAAGAACTTTCCGCCACAGCAAAAAAAAAAAAAAAATCCCTCTTCGGCATGTTTCTAAGCTCTTTTAGGGCAACTGAAACAAATTTTAGATTTCAGTATTCGGTTTCTGGAACATTACATCGCTCTTATAACTTATATTTATCATTTTATGTACTGTATTCTTTGTTGTATAAAAAAAAAAGAAGAAAAACTTGTTGGGACAGACAACAAATTGATTGTGCGGGAAAAATGTTTAGATACTATAATAAATCTCACGTTTTGTAAGTTTAAACCAATGCAAATTTTAAGAATTAGAATGTTGCTATATAAAGTTACTTTTAGGTTCACATTGTCACTAGATCGTGATTTTAAATTCCCTTCATCGTACATGGCACCATGTATTCCGTTTCGTGAAAATAAGATGAAAGTACTGGCCTGAAAGTTAACATAAGCGAGATTTCTCAAAAATGGCAAATATTTCATCTGTAGATAAAGACTATCTGAACATTATGACAATAATGGAAATAACATCGAGTCTCAGCACCATTGAATTACGATCCCAAAAAATTAACTGAAGGAATCAGATAAAAAAGTAATAAATAACATAAAATCTCATTTTATATCCATTTTGGAAAGTCGATTTGGTAATAAATCATAGATAGAAAACAATAGATTCAAGTTTTGAACTGAACTTCAGTTTTCGTAGATTTTATCCGTAGATCGAACGGCAAAAGATGCCTTGAAGATAAGAAAATATCAAAAGGATGGAAGAGGAAAAAGATTTGTATGGCAACAGATTATGTTAATTTTCTTGTTTTTACATGTATGTGTATATTTTATTTTTAATATCTTTTCAGGGGAACAATGAAAAAATAATTTCATTAGATTCTTCCAAACCGATAATCTTGACCGGTTGCGAAGTATATGGCAATCGCAGGTTAATTTTTCGTGAACGTTGAAAAATAAAGAGTAATTTTTTTTTTCTTTACTTGTGCAGATGATATTCACAACTAACTGCTAATGAATCCATCGATTTTTCAAACCTTTGACGTTTCGCTTCTTCTCCTGGAATCCCTTTCGTACCATTTTATTTAAAGGGAGATTTTTGCCTTTTGCCTTCCGGTTCATCAAGTTTTCAATCCAGTACTTATCCCTTCCAATTACAATATTTCTTTTTTTGCAAGCAGCAGAATTTCGGTATTCGCAACGAAGCATTACTTTCGATCATTGTATCCGGCTGTCAGGTTTTTCATTGCTTATTCAAATGTACGCAATAAATTGCATATGTTAATATTTCACAGAATATGATTTACTTCGCCTTAAGGACAATGTCTTACCTTATATAATGTACATATGTTTCTTTGCACTTTAAAGAGAACTCTTTCTTATTTGAATTTCTTTGTGATTAGAAATAATCTAGAAAAGGAAGTGAAATCACAGGAAAAAGGAGGTTATTAGATCTCATCACTGCCCCAAAGCTACATCCGACTTCTACGTACTATGAATAACACGTTTATAATTCATGTTAAATAACTCATTTTCATCTCCATTTATCCATGCTGTCCTTCATCTTCCTGTGATATATTATCTCTTCAAGATTGTTCCTGCATATTCGTCTCCATCACCGACACTTATCTTACATTCGTCTTAGTTCCTTCTGTTGCTCTTCCCGGCAACTTCAGTCGCAAGGTGTATTGAAAAATTGCATTGTCCGTTGCCGCAACTGTACGCATCATTGCTTTGATGCTCGATCAATCCTAAGTGTAAATCCGTTGAAAAAGTCACGTCTCGTTGTGTGGAATCGTAAGCATTTGTATCGTAGCTGTTTCCATTATACAGGTTGGACCAAAATTTCTGGCACAATCTGCGATGCGCATTGTTCTTTTTTAAGATATTTGCTCCGTTCATCATAATTTTCCATTTTGTTTTGTCTTCATCACTTCTATATTTTTGGTTTTTCTTTTACAACCGGTAACCAGACTTTCAAAACGATATCTAATAGTGATATTTCTGCTAACGTAGCGCGGCGTCTCCGCTCCTATTTTTCTGAATATCTTTGGATAGTTCACAGAATCGGTTTGGTCAGTTTACCGTAGCATCTTCACCTTTCTCGATATTGGATCAAGATTAATGTTCCATAAAGTGTAATATCTTAGGTGATTATTCGATATATCAAAACTGATTTCTTCCGTTTTCAATTGCTGTGTGAGGCAGGAAGCAGACAATTTTGCTTCCAAACAATGATTCTCTTATAATACTTTCAAAGTGTAAATCGAATTTCCACTTTCTACCGATGTGATGTCCGAAATACAATGATGCATGCCTCTTCCCGGATTGTGACGATACCCATCTTGATGAAACTGGATGCAAACTTTCCAAAGTCGATTTCTCAATACTGCAATCATGATTTTGACCTCAGTCTCAGAGTCTGGATTTTCTGGATCATAACTTGATCGGCTCTGCTCTGTTTATATGGTTTGGCCGCGACAACGATCGCCGTATCATCGGCGTAGCATGTCATTTAAGTGCCGATATGTGGTCTCTGCAGCAATCCATCGAAGTCAATATTCTGCAGGAGAGGTCTTAACCGGATCATTGCGAAGCTTTATACGTGACTGCTCCGAACCGTATATGTTTCCGTTTGTTTGTGTGTTCCAACTTACGGTTCGTTAGATAGTTTCTGTTACCAACTGGAAATATACTGGTCCTTTTTTCCTTTCTTGTGCCTTTTTAATGATGTGCCACGAAAAGAATCGAAGGCTTTCGCGAAATTCGGAGATGCCATGCTTTCCTTATATGTGCTGTTTTCTATGATGTTTCTCGTGCCTGACTTGGCCTTTCTGTTTCACCTGAATCCGTACCGTTTTATAACTGTAAGTCTTTCCCACATTAACCAAATTAACAGGTATTCTTAAACGTTTTTTCCGAAAGAAATTTTTTATTTAGTTTTTGATAAAAAGTTGAAAATGTTATATATATATATAAGCATTTCATAAGTCTAATGTAAAAGTCTACTTCGGAGACTAAAATTGAGAACAAAAAATAATTTACATGTAATTTATCATGAAATTTAACCTGAAATTTGAAAGTTTCGTTTCGATAAAATCTCTTGAAATTGGAATTCTAAAAAAGGAAAAGATTACTTTTTACAATAATATTAATCTCGGTTTACTATATGTTTCAGGTGAGCGACTTAACAAGTTAATCATACATTACTTAGTTAGAGTACTTAACAAGCATTAATTTTTTTAGTAAAAAACTCACAAAAGACATTGCATGTGAATATTAATGCCGTCATGATATAGCTAACCAACGAAGACTCTAAAATAATCCAACGAGCACCTTCTTTTAAAACAGAGATTTACTATATTACAAAAAAATGCCTGTACATCGCCATATATGCTTCATGTGTATTGTGAGTTTTCAAAATTCCGGACAATGAAAGATAGATTTCAATAATAAGTTCATAACCTTTTAAAATCCGTGAATAGAAACGTTAATATTTCAACATGAAAGGCAAGAATTTTTCACTTTCAAAAAATGATGAAAATACAAAATTTAAAACAAATGAAACAGAAACTTAAGTAATGAAAATTAGTTTTTCATACAGCTAGAATAACTGTGAAAATGGAGCAAATTCATTCAAAAAGTATACACATAGTATATTGGATTAATTTATTCTAATAAATCGCATATATGTAATATAAGTACATATATTTAATTTCATGGAGAAAATTTAATAGGTTTCATAGTATTTTTGTATCAATCAAAATAAATCTCATCTAATATCTCGAAGGAAAAAAAAACTTTAGCACTTTCAAATTCACTGTTTATATGATCATAACCTAATTATTTATACATGCAGCATTGTCCGTGAAAAAAAACTTGCTTTATCCAATTGAAAGTACTTTTAAAACATTAATTAAACCAGTAATAGTTATATATTTTAAATGAGCTGTAAATTATAACAAATTCTTATAGATTTCTATTTCTTTTTTGGTAGGTAATGAAAATAAGGCAAAGAACTGTGAGGTTTTTGGCATTCAACGTTGTGGTTTCATTTCGAGACGAGTCCCTCACACTTGTGTCATTCAGACTAACGGGAGTCTGGCGCACAAGAAAAGTGTTTTGCTTACCACTGGATGGATATGGTTTTATTCAACTACAGCATTCACTTGAATGAGAGATTTGCTCAGTTGTAATTGATCGTATCCGAAAACCATCGCTGCAAGGAGTGCGTAAGTGAAACAGAGGAAACTAATCTGATCGTTTAAAAGAAGATAATACGTTTTCCCACCAATTTTTTAATGGAATGACAGAAACAAAAAATAATGCAGTCAATAACGTGTCCGTTAACAAGATACCGACCCCAATTTAAAAATATTTTATTCCTCTTTGTTTTGAAGTTCAAACACGAACTTTTCGCCAAACTCGCAGCCCGATGTGCCTCTAAAATTACATAAAAACAAGATTAACGAAACAAATACATATCCACACAAAATGGAATGGATAGTTGGAGACTGAAGAATTCTTTTATAACTAAGTTTGTGCAAAAGCATTTTTCAAATACGACTGTTAACATTCACACGACGCACAATACGCTTAAAATTTTCGTTTTTTTTTTCAAGTGAGGATTTATGAATATAAATAATTTAATCAAAACAATGAGAATCTAACGTAATAAAATGTAATACCTGCTTTTATTCAAGAGTTTTCTAACATGGTACATCCACGAAACTGAAGTTAATTATTTTTTTTTGCTAACCGGAAAACAATTCTGAACGTTTTTCCGTACATTATTTTCAAACGAAGTTAGCTTCCTCACAGTACCTGCCACTGAATCGTATATTTTTCATTTAATTGATATTTGGCTTGCAATGCAATACTCAGGGGGTCTTTACATACTCTCAGACATCTGTTGATAGTCATTTCTTTCACCCGCGTAGGATCTTCTGTAGCGAATATATTTCTTTTTTTTTTTTTATTTCATTTTAGAAAATACAATTTCCTTCAAAAGCGAAAAGAAGATCTTTGGGAATCCACGGCAGACCAGTCAATAACACTCGAGTGCAATAAAGATCTTCGAAATCGGATTGTAAATTTTAACAAACGAAGTAAACTGACGATGGTTAAGTGTTCTCGATCAAATAAAGATGCCTGGCTTTGTTAGCTGCTATCGGTGTTTCGTCTGTTTTAAATATATTCGAACAAGGAAATTGCTGGTGTATAAAAAAAAGTAAATCGTGATTATTTTCGTGCAAGTATTTCATCCGGTAATTTTCGTTTTGGTCCTGACATTTGAAGCCCTGCAGTTTCGTCGGTTGTCATCGTAGAGCTCATTGGGCAGATTGTTACAGAAATCGACTCTGTCGTGGAGATGTTTGAATTTTTGTTTCTTAGAACGTTTTCGTACGACAGCTCTTTGCATTTTCGATGCTTGTAATTTTGGGAAGAGACATAAGTTTTAACACTTTTTCGGTAATCTCTATGTTAACATTGCGACAGCGAAAAGAAGCAGAAACTTCATTTGTTAAATTCGTGCTTTCATCAACCGCAATTGGGAAAGGAAACTTTTCTCTGATACATATTTTCTGTAGTTGAGAACCAGCATTTACTTTTTCGGCTTAGTAAAGCCTTTTCTGCAAAAACGAATCCGGGAGCCTTTGTTATAAAAGGCTATTGACTGAAAACCAAGGAATTACCTTTTTCTTATCTATTATTTATTTTTTTTTATTATTAAAAATTAAATTATCCAATTAAATCCGTTATTTATTGTACATGTTATCTCTATATATTTTTTATTAAATATTTTTATTATTATTATAAGATTTCAGTGAAGAAATAACCTTTGATGAAATGCTTCGGAAAGTTAGGTAACCCTTTAAATAATTCACTTTTTATTACTGCAGACACTCGCTTGCTGGGTATATCTGGTAATTATCCTTTGCTTTAACTGCACACAAAAATATTTGAATCTTTCTTAAATTTTACCTTCTCGTCAAGAACTATTTTGGCGTTGAATGTGCCTACTTTTTATGTGAACATTAAAATATTAATTTAAATTTTTTAATAAAGTTCAAATGGACAAAACCGTCTAATGTATTTTTAGATATGAGTTATAAAAAAAAAAACGAACTAATCACACTTTCGTGTTGCCATTTTCTTTATTATATGTTCATCATTCCAGGACATCGTGGGCCAAAAAGAATAATAATATCGGTAAGGCAACCACTCTGATATCCTTGTCAATAAAAATTGAACATACAAAAAAGTTAAATTATAGCTGACTGTTAGTTACCATTCTATAAGAGAAAATAAGCGTTGAACGTCTGAACGTTGCCCTACTCTGTTAGTTTTATCTTTTAACGGAAATATTTTATTAAGCAATGGGTAATCGTTTTTAACAGGAGCCGTCATTTTGTGAAAAATTTTTATGTTTCATCATTATATGTCAAAAATAAAATAATGGGAAATTACACCCCGAAGACGTTGTAATAAGCTTTGATATCAACTCATAAAGTAAATTTTAGTGAAATCCATCTTAATTAAATCATAATTATTTCAATGTTGTAAAAAAGTTTAATGTTTTAATTATAGATCTAGCGAATGCTGCAGTCTATTTTTATTATTTTATTATATAATGCAGTCCATTATTAACTCTTTTTTTAAAATTCTCATTTCGTAAACGGAAAGGATTGCGGTACGAGTTTTCAGTAAGGGTTCTAATTTAAGTTCGAAAAAGAAAATTCCCTCTATACCCCCGGCAAGAAGAGAGATTTTAATCCGAAATAAAAATTTGAAAGAAGAAATTGAATTTTGGCATTAAAAAAGTGTTGTTTGATGATATTAAATCTTTTTATATTCATATATCATTCAGAGATTTTCACAAAAGCTCAGTCGCCATTTTTTCGAATCAAGAAAGAATGAATACCATTTCATCGGAAATTCACCGGCTTTGAAATTACCAGCAAATAATATAAATGAACCTTTTTTTATATATATGTATAAATATATATATATATATATTGAATGCCCCAAAGCAATTATATACGTATATAATGTATTGCTTCATGCGCTCATTCTTGAAACATTTGTGGTTTATTGCTCTATGAGGTTGCTGCCAATAACGGAGTGATATGGAAGATCTTTTTGAAAACAAAAAAAAAGGCAGTTGGTAACACTGACAAGGGCCCTTCAAAGGAAAGCAATTTACGGCTTCAACGTTTATGGTGTCACAATACAGTTTTATTTTTATTACATTTATATTAGCTTCGATTTCCGTAAGGGGCAAAGAAGAAAACGAAAATTGTGATTTTTCGCTTGCAAATACCCATAAAATTTATTATGCTAAAATTTTTTCGGTAAACAACCCATCATTCTTAAAGAAAATGATTTTACACTTGTAATATCCTGATCCCCCATTTTTCCATCTACCATAAATAATCATTCCCATGATTTCTCCATGGTCATTTTTTTCATGCATTATTTATTTATAATATATAATTTTTATGATTCCTTTTTTGTGTTATATCTTTTATCATTATTTATCATTTCTTTTAAAGTTTGTCCTGTGTTTTTTTTCTTTAATATTTCAACTACGAGTCATTCATGTATTATTTTCACAAATATCGTTCAATTTCAAAATTTCTATCGTTCAATGATTTAATCAATTCATATTAGGAAGTGATAAAAATTTTTTCTGTTTTTCAGAAATTTTTCGGCTTTCAAAAAATTTGAAATATTCTCCTGTTAATTTTTTTCCCATCGGTATTTGAGTCATTTTTTCCTTCCGCGTCTACGTTTCGACTTCGTGCGATATTTCATCCAAAAAAAAAGTTTCACTAGAAATTTTTCAAGGGATAAATAGCCAAACAATATTTTTATGTATCTCTCATTTCCCTTTTCACGTTAAAGAACTTCTTTCAAATTTTTATGTCAACAGAGACTTAAGCTGCCGACAATATTCTGATGTGTAAATATTAAATCTTTTGTATCCATTGTCAAATTGCGCATTTACTTTGTATCCGTTGTCAAAATGCGCATTTGCCTTTGAGCTTGATTTAAATCTTCGCCCTCGGAGCGCCTAAAATTTTCACCGAGCATCGAATGTAGATGAATCGAATGTGGATAAAAAAAATTGGTAAAAATGGGATTGTGTGAGAGGATGAAACGGAAACATACGAATCAGGAACCGACCGGGTAAAACACAAAAAAGAGGAAAATGTAATATCGGAAACGAGGAGGATTCCTTGTTTTAACTGCTTGCCAGACTGCCAGACTGACTGTCTCTCTGCCTTTAAGTGTGCTCTTTTCATATTTATTGGATATATTATCTCCTCTTTCCGATATTTATTACAACAGCAATATTAAACTCCATAACATGCAGTCATGTAAATTTATCTTTTTTCAATTGCATGCACACTCACAGGAGTCACACGGTTAAATTCCCTTCGTCCGCTTTCTGGTAAATGCAATTTAAACTGCTTCTTACAGATCTCATTTTGATTAATACGCGGGAACCAAAAATACAATTAATAACCAACTCTGACACGGCCGCGATTCGATTCCTAAACCACTTCTTCCCACATTATTTACATAAATATAGGAGCAATAGGGATTCTTCCGTACATAAAAGAAATAGCTTAAAAAAAGACGGCGATTTCCAATATTCACATCTGTATATTGGTGAAACTGAAAAGAAAATGGTGAAATTCCATTAATACTTCTTAACAAAGTTGAAAAATAAAATGAAAATTGCATATAATTATTGAAATGGAAGGAATATTCTTTCAACGCAAGTCTATTAACTTAACGTACCGGATGAGTTTATGGCTTATATCATACTAGATATTTTTTAATTCGTTAGTTACTAAATGAAAAATATTAAAAAAAAAACGCCTATAATCTATATCTTGAAATGAGTTAAATGAATTTCTTTACGCGGCTCTTAAATTTAGAATAAAAAATTGGTTCTTCTGCACTATTGAGAGCTAAAAAACCGTAGGTGAAAATTTAAATAAATATGTATACAGATAAATCAGAATCTGGTAAGCAAGACAGAACTTATAATTTCTATTTAAAAAAAGAAAAAAAATGTTCATGCTCCTTATGTGTGGATATCAGTTACGACCGAAAATATAATTCAACGCGATGTTCAGAAATCGAATTTATAAAAGAAACGAAAAGAAAAAGACCGTCGCCAAATTGTGATTACTTTTTTCCTGTTGCTTTCCACAACTCCCTTCTTAATGTAAAAAGAACGTCAGACACATTCAGAACGAAATGTCGGATCCTTTTTATAGTTAATATCGAATCCTTAAGAACCGCTACTATTTTTTCGAGCTAAAATGATGAGATATCTTTTATAGAGTGAATTTCAAGGCATATAAGAAAAGGAACGTAAACAGGAACTCGGTCAACAATTATCATGCAGTCTAACATAACAGATTTCGCTTTAGTACGTAGCTCAGAAATAATACCGAATTATGGAATGAAAGTTAAATATTAACAAATGTAAGTAAGAGAGCTTCAACTATTTAACCGGGCTCGTTGCATAATCTAGCTTGACGTATGTTATATTATGTAGAATTTAGCTGAACTTGGATAACTTTTTTAAAATTACAATCTATATTATATTTGAAAAAATCCGCCTTAAAAAAATTAATAATAATAATAATAATAATAATAATAATTCGCTTGAAACTGTTCTGCTTAATCATAGAAATTATTATTTCAAAATATTTTGAAAAACTCATTTTCTGCAACGTGATTAAATGAAGGCAGCGGTATAAAAATATAGGAAATTGCTATGTCTTTCAGATTGGTAAATATTTAATGGAAATTCAAAGGGAATGAGATAAGATTCTTCGTCTCCGAGTTGTACGTCTGTGGAGCCATCTCCTAATTGGGTATCCCAGCTGAATGTCTAATTCTGCCCAACGGCAAAACTAACGGAGAAAGATTTACCACTTCTCGAGTTGGGAACATCAAAGGATGTTTCAATTGTCAGAATCAGAGAAATATATGTGCTGGGTCATTTTTAACATCAAAAATCTTGAAAGTTACTAAGCAGTCCCTTTTTTTTTTGTTTTTTTTTTGTTCAGGCTACATCAAAAATAATGAAGAATTTGTTGCAGCACTTAAGTTTTCCTTTTCTTTTTTTTTTTTTTCAAAATATAACGACGAAATTTTAATAAATATTTTTACGAGATAAAGTCAGATTGAATTTTAACGTATGTAAGCCGACCGGGCAAATTTGTGTAGTGACTGACCGTAATGTTCGAATGACTTACACTTTCGAACAACAGAAGTGCGAGATGTGACGGAGGTGACAATGGCAGATTCAGTCACATAGAAGGATTCTGGAGGAAGAATTTTAATGAAACAATTCGAATGCTGAATGTCTGAAATAATAAATGGGTGATTTGCCTTCAGAACTAATTATAAAAAAGATACCGGAGAGATCCAAAGCATTTTCTTTGGATAGTTTGATCATAAAAATTTCGATGATCTTTGATCACATCGCAAAGCTCGATTAACTTTTTTTTTTATATTCCTTTTTATTTCGTCCGGGAAAGAAAAGAATTTGACGCTTTTATAAGTAACTTTAAATGAAGAATAAGACACGAAGAAGAAACTTCATTTCGGGATTGTTTGAGGATAAAAAAAAAAAAAAAAAAAAAAAGGGAAAAATATGATTATAATCATATGACAATAGAAAGAAAAGAAGCCTCGATCACAATGGGAAAATACATGGAAGAAGGAAATCGAGCCCTCATGATTTAACAACCGTGCACTTTACAAGATGAACGATGTGAAATCTTTCAGACTATGTTTAACTTTAACTTTCAAGCCTTATTCCTCCATCGACCGGGACGTCACACGTTACATTAATAAAATGTACAAAATTTAGCAAAAAGGCTGTCGAAGATTGATATTATGTACTGCGAAGAAACCTATGGAAGGAAACCCCTCCTACTTTATTATTAGATCAAAGAGTGTAAAGCAGTGGAATCTTTACGTATTCAAAGGCGGCATTGCTCCCTAACGAGATGACATTCAAATATATATATTACCAGGGCTTTGCAAGCTAACCAAATGACCAAAATACTTGTAATTTGAAATATTTTTGGTTTTGCTTCACTTCTCAAAGCTTGCGTCCGATATCAAAAGCCCTCGGAATGCCACTCGCAGTCAACCCGCCGCTACAGCAATGTTTTTCACGAACTTCCTTTAAGGTAGTTTTCTTAGTTTAGAAACGAAACCGGTCTCCAATTTCTGCGGCGGGAGTGCTGCCGCGCCATAAGAAGGAAAAATTTTTTTTTTTGCGAAAAAAAGCTCCGATCGACTCGTTAACCGTTCGATTCGAGCGTGGCTCCTTCGTCTGCGGACATGGCATTTACAGATAAGCCGGTGGGTGTGTGTTCGATAACTAATTCCAAACTGCAGCCAACACGATTTAACCAATGCTAAAGTTGTATCTCGGGGAATAATCCACCCCGAGGCATTTACGGTGAATAATCATTAACTACCCAGCAATCAGTAACCTAATTTTCCCACTTTGACGAAGTTCTTTTCGCAGTGTTTCCTAAAGTCTCATACCACATCCTCAGCGAGAAAACTTCCCTTTCTGCAAATCCAACTTTTTCCCCACAGCAAGCCCTCCGATTTTACTTCTTTTCCCCTGCCTTACAACCGGAGTTTTCATCGTTTTCGAATTCTTTTTCCTCTAAAATTTTAATTCAAGCAAGCAATTGCTTTTATTTTCTTCCTCCAGCGAATATTCCCATTATTCATTTTTTTCCTACTTAATTTTTATCATAGTTTTCCCTTCTCCCAAATAAACTCTTATAATTGCTTAATGTGCTGAAATTGATTTCTAGTTAGGAGAAATCGCGTGAATTGTAATTCTTTGACGTAATATTACTTAAAACATTGCGATCAACACGGTTACAATAAAATTGTTTTCTTATTCTACTAAATATCGCCAAACGTTTTAAAATACTTTTATATTTAAATAATAAAACGCGAAAAAAAATGACTGTTTTCTTATTTTATTTATTTGTGACATTTTGAAACACACATTGGTTTTTTTTTATACATATAGTTGAAATTTCGTGAAATAAACATTCAGTTTTTATTTAAAAAAAAAAAAAACTTCATTTTAAAAATTGGCATATCTATCTGATTTTCCTTATGAAGATTTTTTTTTTGAATATTCAAAATTAAAAAAACATCAGAACGCTGCATAAATTAATATCCCTTTTAAATTTAACAGACCATAAAAACTCCTATTCATATTTTAGCAACCAAAAAACAATTTTTAATTTTCCTCTTAACTTTCATGAAATTAAGCAAAGACATGTTTCATAAGAGATTGATATGATTCCCCATTACATTCCACATAAAACTGACAAAACAAAATTAGTTTTTTTTCCACTGAATCTGCCATTGGTTTTAGTGCTAAAACCGTCTGCTTTATCATAATATTAAAAGTTTTTGAACGGAAATCTTCATGAAGAAAATTAAAATTTACTCTAAGAAATTAATTTTTCAATAATTATCACTAAAATATATAATATTTTTTCCTTCGACTTATACAGATGCAGACAAATAGAAAAAATTTTTTTTCCCTTTTTCTTTATTCCATAAAAAGATGCTAGCCATTAAGGACAATATATATATATAACCGAAGATTTTTCCTCCAGTATGGAATTTGGACTCTCGAATGCTATTGTTTTCAGTAATTTTAGGACCGGAAAGACAAATTCCTTTTCTAGTTTCCATTTCTTCTTTTCAAAAAAGATCCGGGATCAGTGTATATTTAGAAAAAGAGAAACATTCAAAAGAATCGAATTTTTTTTCTTTTGATTTTTAGTAGCATAGCCAGCACACTCGGTGCATCTTGCTGTCAATGACATTCGGCCAATCAATGCTAACTCATAATAAGAAAAATATTAATTAATTACGTTTAAAAAGATTTTTATTAAAAGAAAAGAAAACGAATTAATCGGGATAAGATGTAATGTCATAATATTTTTGCGATTCACATTCGTGCAAACCATAATTTGATGCTGATAAAAAGTTTTATCTTTTAATACAGCATGCGCTGGAATATATACCACTGTAATTCGTCTAATTCTTTCTTGTCACTGTTTTCATGCATCACAAATATTTAATGACATGAAATGTATAATTAAAGAGCATCAAATCTATCGATATGCAAGTCCTACGGGAGCCGCAAATCCTAATTAATAAAAAGAATTAATTTAATTATACATTTAAAAATATTCTCATCTTATCAAATTTCGTAACTAATATAAATTTATTATTACGATTAAAATGCAACTTTTTTTATATCGATTCGATCGCGATAAACTTTCATAAGTACATCGCATATGACGAAGAAATGGAATGTCGAACTCAACAAAGTTCTCATGTTTTAGAAATTTTCAAAACTCAGCACGAAATACGTCCAGGGAAGCCACTATACAAATTTGCGAAAACGGTATCGAGGAGCAAATTGAAAAAAAAAGAGAAAAAAAACTTGAATTGTAATACGGCTTAACCGAACGATAAACGGCCAAAACGAAATAATGGAGTTTGAGAAAAAGAAATGAATAAGGAAGCGGGAAGAGGACGAAAGTATTGGAATGTAAAATGCAAGAGAGCAAGAATACAACTTCGACGTGAGTGAAATCAGAAAACGCAATCGGATTGAACGCAGAATCCAAAGGCGAGAGGATGAAACGCGATAGAAAGATTTATAAACAATTTTGGAAAATAACTGGATCGTGCGGTCACCAGAAAGATCGAACAAGGTATGCGTCGAAGAAGTCGATAGAGATGCTGTCAGTTGCACGAGTATCGTGATAACCGTGAGCAAAGGTTAACGCGATAAAATCCAAATCTGCAGCGATATCCCAATGTGATCTGTCCACGTCACGTAACAACATCAAGTAAAACAACAAAACTAAGCAAATGGAAAAATTTGATACAACTCAAACAGAAAAATATAAAAGGGTATGACAATGCGAAGAATAAAAGGAGATAGCTCTGACCGTGCTTGAAAGAAAGTTTGCAGAGAAAACATTCACAGGAACAATAAACAAAAGGATGGAAAAAGCTACGTCCGAGCAAAAGAAAATGATCAACTGCAAAAGGAGACTCAAAATGAAGCGAAATTGGAATAGTAACAGAAAAATTTGATCTCACTGCACAGAAGTAGATGCATGCGGTTTGCTCCTTTCAATCACGCTCACGGCCTCTGCCTCGTTTGCGAAATTCGCTCGCTTTTCGTTCACTCAAGGAAACTGCAGCTGCAGGAAAAAAAAATTCAGGCGAAACAGGCTCAGGTTCCATGGTGAAAACTTGGTAAAAACCGAAAGCAAAGAATCCGACCTAATGCAATATCTTCAGCGAGATTGTCCGAATAAAAATTCGAGGATCGCAAATGAGGATTCCTCATCCCGGCGCAAGCGATGAAAAATTCAAGCAATCAACAGCGGATTCGGGCCAACAGCAGAGAGCGGTGAGCAGCGACCGCATGAACGGCACTGCAAAGAAAATACCGCACGAAGAGGTTAAAAACCGGACTGCCGGCATCGACGTATAACGTGTTTATAACGAAGCCGGATCGATCGAAACGGATTTTGGGAAATTCATTTCGAGCGCTTTGGGTTACTTCCTTGTGCACCCGCCAAACGGGGAATTTCCGGTGCCGTTCACGTCTTACATCAAGCGCGGGAAATCCCCCGCGTCTTTTCCGCGGATCCCGGTGCATAAGGGAAATTTCCCCGCGCTGATGCATCATCCCGCGGCATGCGGCAAATGCGATATCAAGACTCTCCTGCGTTCCATGCGGCAAGCAACCGTTGTTTCGCGTTGAGACGGAAGTCGCGATTTTCAAAAAGCCCGGGGTTTATGAAAGCAATGACGTGAGCCACGGGCGGCAATTCACGATCTCGACAATGCAAAATCCGCAAGTGGAAAAAAATCATTTTGAACTCCGGTTTTTATAAGCGGCAAAACATTTAAAAAGTTTCCGATTTTAATATTTCGCCATAAATCACGATCCCGCTTCATCTAGATACATAATTCCGCATAGTTGTTTTTCTTGTTCGCAGCCCGTGATAAGCGATTTGTCTTCGTGCACAATCATTTTCCCAATGATGTAAAATGCCGTAAAATCCGCTTTCAATGTTTTTCATGGCCCCAAAATGATTTTAACCGCTTTACAAGAAAAAGAAAATAACGGAAAATGTTATTTTATATATTTTGCAATCATGAATAGCGGAAGCCCTCTCGTCCATTATTTCAGCTCATTGCTCATCTTAATTATCCTCTTTGACAACTTTTGATATTAGAGAGAGAGAGAGAGAGAAAAAAAATTGGGAATCGAAATCTATTTTATTAATTGCAGTCATTAAATGAAGCTGTAATTTTAATAATTGAAAGCGATCATGGTGTCTCTATCCGCCCGTATGAAAATTACTTTTTTATATTCGCTCCGTTATTCCCGCTTTTACCCTTTTCTTTCCCTGCTTCCTCCGCAGCGATTCTCCCGTCTTCCCCCGGGATATCGCGCGCACCCCCCCCCCCCCCCTCGAAAATGGGATAAGGAGAAAAACTCTGCGAAACGCTGCCCGAGGCCCCGACACCGAAAATACAAATCTTAGTTTCCGGATGAGTGGGATCGACCGGAACTTGACTAAAAGCCCCGAGGCTGTTAAATATTAACAATTTGAATCGGAAATGTATAACATGACACTTGTCGCGAAACTTCCCGGAAAGAGGGAAGAGCACGGTCTCTTGTGCCGTTTCCTCCCGGGTGAATCCCGCCGAAGACGCCGGATCAGTTCCCCCCGTAAGGCGGTCCATCATCCCCGTAAATTTAGCCCGGAGAACTGCCGCACCCGAGGCAAGCGCAACGCAAAAAAGCAAAGCGCATTTATCAGTGCGTCAGACAGCAGCGGACGCTGCAGCCGAAACGAGTCCCGCGAGCGACGTCGAATGGGGACGTAACCGGAACTGCGACCGAGATCGTGGTCTCCTTTTGCAAAGGTATAATTTATTAAAAATAAATAAATAAAGCAAAAGAAAAGGGTGAAACTGAGATCTTAACATTTCCATCCGGTTCAATCAATTTATTAAAGGACTCCCATTTCCCCGGACAATAAATCTTAATATTTGCTGTTCCTGATTCGGAATTCCTGCCTCGTACCGCGCTCCGTGATCATAGAAAAACTCTGGTGTGAAAATCATACCGAAGCCGATTGCTTTTTATGGCGCTAAAAATGAAACATCAACGCAGTCGTTATTGATTCCAACTGTCGGAGAATTCTATTTTGTGGCGGTAAGAATGAAAATTATTCTTTTTCGAAAAGCATCTCCGGGAACCGGGCAGAAGAAATTGCCCCTTATACACTTTCCACAGCACAAATCTGGCGCAGGGGATTCCCCCCTTTGCTGCAACGGACGACGGCAAAATATCCCATTTGCCGATGTTTCATACGTGAAATGCTTTCGTATGCGCTGCCGTGAAACGCGAGGAATTCCCCCATTTCCTTCACTTGGGCCGCGCTAAGCCAAATGCGCCTGGCGAATGTTATGATCACACCAAAACCTATGCACCAAAATAATATCCAGTGAACCATAAACTTCAGATGGAAAAAACCCATCCGTTTAGTACACCATTCGAACATAATGCGAAAAAAGGAAAAACATACATACATATATATATATATATATGTAAGCAAAATGAAAATATGCATACGTTATAATGAGAAATTGAAGTCTCACGAACTGTTTCGAAATAATATTTTAATATATAAACAGGCAGCTTTTTTTGTCAAAATTCGACTTTAATATGGTATCGCCGTTTCAGTCCTTATCGCATTGCATAAAGATGTTTGCTTACCTGCGAAATGGTCTTTCAAGTTACATTTTGTTCCATTTAAGAAAATTCGGGAGATAAATTACCTTTTTCAGATTACATACATATTTTTCTTCTTCTCACACACTTCAGTACTAATTGCTTTTTGCAGAAACGGAAGTCCGTCATTTCAAAACCTTTTCCGCATCCTCCGCCCTTTCTCATAGCCTTAAGATTCTTCGCCGAGCGCCTCTTACAAGCGAGAAAATTTTCGCTATAAAGTTGTCACTAATATTGATTCCCTCTTAAGTTTTACGAGTTCGAATCGAATCAAAAACTTTCATAATCAAAGAATCAGGGAAGCTTTTGACATCCAGGGTGGAAATAAAGTTATTTGCCTTGCCTTTGCAAATAGACGATTTTCCCTCCTTTTTTCTTTTTTTTTTTTTTTCCTTCTTTGCGTCTCTCTCCCTCTTATGGGGATAACGACAAAATTCTTCTGATTACATTTACGGATCACAAACTTTCTTAATTCCATGGTTTTTCTTCAAAGCTTTTCGAACTAACCTTTATTTAATAGGTCTTTTGCTAGACCAAAAGTTTAACTGAAACGGTTGCGACAACTTCTGGTAACGAAAATTTAAGTTAATCTGCTCCACTTCATTTGAAGTACACGTGAACCCCATTATTACACTGATATATAATTGTACATTTTTCATCTTGCTCTCTGCTTTTTTGGCTTCTTCTACTGTGGTGCGACCTCCTTCGTGTTTTGCGTTAATGGGAGTGTTTCCGTTGTTTTCATAATGCTGATTAAACGCTAACGCAGAAATGACAGGGGAAAAATTTTCATCGCTCTCGTGATAATATCAAAAGCTTTTACATATTTATAAAAACCCGCTGAATTCGAATTTACGGACCCAGACGTCCTTACTGGAGCTCCAGTAATTCCTTTCCCATTTCCGTAATAATGCGTGAGAAGCGAATCTCGGTCACCCTGAATTTAATAAAATTTCTATCTTATTATTAATATCTCAGTAGCTTAAAATCAGTCATATGTATTGTACATCACAAATGGCATATGATGATTTAAATGTATATTGTTAAAACAAATTATTATTTATTGCTAAAAAATTTTTGATCATCACTCACTTGACACATTATCCATTATTTTATTTCACTTTTCTTATGGTCTCGCATCTTATTTTTTTTTTTTATTTTTTCTTTGAATTGATATAATCCAAGATATCTCTTTTTACTTGACAAAGTTTCCCGTTTTTAACTTGTACATCTTTGGATTTAACGTTGAAAGTATAATCCCGTTTTACTACGGGAATTGTACCTCTTTAAATACCGGTTGCTACGAAGCCATGTGACAAGAGAATTAGAAGAAATTTAAAATATGTTATTAATATAGCAAATAAAAGTATCATTCTCTGTGCTGTTTTTTATTACTTGGAATTTCTAAAATAAAATCTAATTTATTCTAATTTTGGTTCTTTTTGTGTTAGTTGAACTTAAAAGACATTATTGAATTTGATAAAGGTTATTTTGCAGGGAAGATTTCTCATATAGAAGGAATTTTCCTTTTTTTTTTTTCTCTTAATTTTAAGTTAAACTTTTTTCTTCATATGACCTATCCGCTACGAATAAAAATATCGAATGTGACCGTTTATATTTTTATGTGAAATGAATAAGCACCTCAGACTTGATTAATCAATTAAATAAAATTTTTTTAGAAGATAAATTTTGTATTAAATAATCATGTCATATAATATCATTAATACTCTGTTCGACGATAGCAAAGGTTTAAAATTTAATTTGCATATATTTATGGTATTCTGAAGTTCAAATTACTGTATGTCCGGAAGAAGTCTACAATTATCATAAATTGTAACAAGTACAACTCCAATTAAATTAACTGCTTCTTCTGTAGATTTTGCAGCAACAGCCCCGGAGGTTTAAATGACCGAACGTCTTTACTGTAGAATTTCCTGCCACTTTTCCATCGTTTCCTGTTTTTTTCATCAAAGGAATCATTATCTATTTTGCTCCCCGAGTATCTTTTTCTAAGCAAAAAATTTTCTTCAATTTTTTCGCCTTAAGAGTGATGCTTGAAGTAGTAATGACAAGGAAATTCTCAAAAGAATTTATATTGCTAAATTCGAAAGCATCTTTCGAATTATGACAAAAAATAATAAAATTTTATAATTTCAAAACATTTATCTAAGCAGTTAAAAACTTTTGTACTTTTCCATCTGAAAACAATTATTGAATACTTCTTTATTATTTTATTTAATTACTTTGGTTAAGAACACTAAAAGGATTAAACACTTTTCTATCATGACGACTCTAATGTTTTCCGTTATTTCCTCATAAGACTCAATCAGAAAAGGGAATTTCTATATCTTGCTCTGATAACTCAATAGACGAATACACGGTTCTTGCCATTAGCTAATTATTTTATTTTCTATTCAAATGTGTTACAAATATAAACTAAATAAAATATCAGACTTATTAAACCTCAAAAATTAGTTTCGGGGATAGTATATTATTCATGCAAATTATTCAGGCCTTTGTAATTCGAATTAAGATCATACTGAATCATGTGTGAAAATGGATCTACACACATTCACATGTTCTCCTATTATACATAAATTCACACACACACACACACACACACACACACACACTTTATATCTTACAGACTCACGTTTTAATGGAAATAGAAAAATTCCCGTATGTTTTACCCTGCCGTACGACAAACTAAATTTAAAAAATGGATATAAATTGTTTCATTTTAATTTAAATAAATAAAAACATCTCATATACTTTTATCTACAAATGAATGACTCTCGATGAAGTTTTCATTCTGATGTATTTTTACAAAATCCAAAATTTCATTCTTTTTATTGTCAAGAGTAGAAAACTAATTTCAAACATTCATTTTATGAGCCGGGAATGTGAAAATGAAAAAAAAAAAATAAGCATCAATAATGAATTAGAAATTGCTGCACAAAGAAAAACTAATTGTTTCGAAGTCAACAGTTAATCCCTGCACGTTACACGAGTTTCGATATTTAAAACAAAATTCTATTCTAAAACTGCTCTCGGTCAAAATTCAGGCCGATACAGCGTATTATGCAAAAAAGTGAAGCCTAATGGACAGCAGCTCGTGGGTCTTCCGTCAATGCATTCTCTCCCGTATTTCCCTTCCCGAAAAACATTCAACCGGAAAATCTTTTCGAAAAAGTTTAATTGATGATATATAACATTATGTTTTTAAACATACAAATAATGTTACCCTGCCTTATTTCACAGTAATTTATAACTCTGGGATTCCGTGCCAAATCTATACAAAATCCGGTCACCCTCCGCCAAACCCATCCCTCGGTATGAAAGGTTCTCTTTTACGACCAGGCCTTTTTCTCTCATTATCTCTTGTTAGATGATTTTTCCCTTCATTGCTGGGAACCTTTTTTATATTCCACTACTAAAAATCATTCCCTATCCATTTGCCTTTTCCGGTTCGTTTCCAGAAAGAATTCCATTCTGCTATTTTCCTTCATTTCCCGGATCCCGGCTACCACTTTTTGATCCCTTTTCCTTTCCCGTCTTTTTTTTTAATTTTTCGGACGTTTGAATTTATTACAACAAACCCCATTCGCGTCGGAGGGCAATGGTGCCTTTAATCCGATTGTACAATCCATCCTAATCTTATTAAAGCCGAAATCTAGTGTATGTTAAGGGTCTAAATAACCTGGAATTGTCGAGTCTTAACAAGCACATTCCATATTCACATGATTTTGTTTTAATTTGCTTTTGGTTTGAAAAGATTCGATTTTTTTTCTACCATTTGTAGGTTTTAGCCGATTACATCGTGTTAAGGATCCAGATGTGTTAGTACAATTATTAACAGGTTCGCTCCTTTTTCAACTAAATTCCACAAATGATTTCATCCTTTAATATTCACATAACAACTTCGAAAAACATCCTCCCATTTCTTACGCAGGACTGAATGCAATATAAATGATGGTAATATTACATATATCGAATATATGTTTTGAAATATAAAATATTCTGATATCTGCAAAAACGTAATTCAATAAATTTCTTTAGCATCATTGTAGGTAAAATTTTGGCTTTTATTTAAATTACCGAATATATTTTACACTACACAAAAATTGTCAAAGTCATCGATTTTTCTATTCTCCCTGTAACAATATTAATGTAGAATCATAACTGAACTTTCTCAGCGTACATGCCAGTTGACTAAGATTCGAAATCAACTCTCCAAGACTCTTGCCCGATTAATTTCATTCCATTGCAATTTAAATTCTTGTTTTAAATCCCTTAAATACCTTCTTAACCGTGTGCATAATTGCCTCTAAACAATAAATATGCTAATAGGGCAAATACCAAATAAATAGCATGTTAATCGCATTAGGTAAGCTGAATTACTGCAATATTTGCTTAGATAATTCATCAGATCTTGAAGGAGAATTATTTCAAACTATCGAAATGCATGTAAGTTGCCCAAAAGTTTATATTCTAAATTAGACTTCGAAATTATAAATTCCGCAATATGTACGTAAATATGGCGAAGTTTTAAATGAGATCGCTGAAATTATAGTAAAAACTCTTATGTTTATAAGGATAAATTTATCTGCGAAATTAGCAACAAAGAAACTGTAGAAGCCATAAAGCAACCCGGGAATCCGCAATGAATGCTAATTATGTTATGTGTAAGAACTAAAGCTTGAATGATTAAAATTAAAACGTTGCAGCAATACATCAGAAGAACGTGGAGGGGAAAAAATATATTAAAAAAACACGATGCTAGGGAATAAAGAGAAAGGAATCCTTTATAATTATATTGCCGTCCCTTGCTGGAAGCTTCATTTTTATATTTATCGCCATTTTAATTGGAAATATCACAAAAGATATCTTCTCCAGGCCGTTTGTTCCCCATTAAATAACATTTAATTCAAGTTGAAATATTTATCTTATTCCATTGCGGAAAGGGCTAGTATTAAAAGTAATTACTTCTAATTTTTCGGTTTGGTTTCCCATCATTTCTTCCGCAAAAGGGAGAAGCATACGCAGTTACGTATCCGAAAGAAAATTGTTTCAGACTGTCTGAAAGTTGCCCGGAGAAAGTGCGGAACAAATCTTTTGCAACCGAATCATTGCATATAGAAAACGCTGGAGTGAGGGGCCGCGGAAAAGGGCGAGCAATGCCGAAGCGCCGCCTGACGGGACATATCATTCCGATATTTTTTCCTTTTCTCCTTTGTTTCTCCACTCGAAAAACCTTAATCAAAACTCTACATTCTGAAAACGAAGATCAAACGATTAAAATTATCAGTCCCCACCCCCACCCCCACCCCCCCACACCCACCGAAAAAAAAGGAAAAGAAATCTCGGATGATGTTTTCTTTCGCGATTTAAAAATGCAAAGCCTTAATCTTCAAAGCTTAAAAATAAAAGCAAATAATAATCTTTAAGAAAAGTGAATACTTACCATTTACGGCAGAGGAAGATAATAAACCCAGAACGATGATGGCGTCAACTGAAAAAAAAAAAAGAAACGAGCCAAATGAAAGGAAAAAATTAGAAAAGAGAAATTTCCCCGGGAACATAAATCCGCGGGGAAAAGGGGAAAAGCTCGTTTTTCGACGGTAAAGGAGGCAAAGGGTGAACAAATCCGTCGAAAGTTGGTAATCCGAATGATATTTTCATATATTTGCAACTCTAATAAGACGTTCATTATTCCCTGATTGATCGCCTGTTTCTTTGTTTAGGTGAAAAGGCTCGATCAATTAAGCAATCCGGGCAAAATCCAGCGACAGATTTTTTTTTTTTTTTTTTTTTTTTTTTTTTTTTTTTTTTTATCGGTCAGGTCCCGAAAAACTTCGTGAAGTAAGCGACCCCGATTCTCCGCGTAAATCATTTATAAAACTGCGATATGCCTCGTCGACATTTTCAACATCCGGTTTCCACACATAACGCGACACGATCTGCTTGAAATCAACTTTTTCCGTTCGCATTGTTTTGGAACAAACAAAATTCGCTTTCGAACAAGTCACGGGATTCCCCGCGTTCATTGCGTGGCGCAACTTAAATAGGGAATTCCCCGCGTATGCGTTTCAGAACATGTGCAGTCAGAGAGGGAATTTCCGAAAGCGGCTTTGTTTTCATTCATTCCCTTCTCCTGGAACAATGCGAATGGTACCCGCCTTAAAAACATGCATGGCACTTTTTTTTTTTTTTTTTTTTTACTGACTGTATTTAAAAATGTAAAAATCAAATTGCATCAACGGACTCGAGTATTAACAATTTTTAGTTTTATAATTAAACGAAAATCTTTAAACAGTAAAAAAAAAAAAAAAAAAAAAAAAAAAAAAAAAAAAAAAAAAATGATTTCCATTGACAATTGCTTGTTATTTATATTATTGTATTATAACGCTATCATTTTTATTGTTGTTCATTCCGCATAAATATCGCTTCTCGTTGGCCTTAGAAGGAAACAATTAATTAATTGCGACATTAATACCAAAGCTCTCTCGTTACATTCAAAACGAAAAATATTAACTTCTTGTATCGGCTTACTCGTTAAGAGGGGTCCGGCGTTTGTAAATAACGCAAAGTTCACTACGATGTACCTCTACACTAACCTAAATTCTTAGTTAAAAGCCCACTAACATAAAATTCTATTCACATATCTGGAATCTAAACAAACTTCAGTAGTATAATATTACAAAAGAATGAAATAATCGTATAGGAAGCATTGTAATATACTTTGTCAAACAATGTCTTTCATAAATAATTGAAGTGAAAATTTAATTTCAATAGAAGTGAGGTTTTCAATTTTAAAAGTACATTTCATGACAAAATCAAGCAATAAAAACTTATGTATAATGAATAAATTTCGCATAAATTTTACAATAAAGAACTGCGTTTTGCATTATCAAATAACAGTGGGATAAAAAAAAAATAATATAGTTTATACTCAAGGAAATTTACGTATAATTAACAACATTATGAGCCACATAATTTATTTATAAATAAGTAAAAATTATTGTTTATAAGTGAAGTATTACTGTTCAAACTATTTGATCCTGTAATTATTATAAATTTTTTATAGAAATATTATTAAATTTAAAATTAAAATAAGAAAATGATTCTTTGTAACTTTGAGGCTTTCATCTATAAGTGAGAGGAACACAGAAAATATGCTTATAAATATTTTTTTTATTCGTTATATATATATATATATATAATCACTAGTTATTTTCTTTCACTATATATTTGGCACGCTTTAAACATGTATTTCTGAATCGAGAGATTTTAATTAAATACCCAAAAAAATGATCAAAACATTTATTTTAATTACTAATTTATCGATTATGAATTATTTATTTTTCAAAAAGGAGATTTAATTAGTAAACAATGAAGTCATGGACAAAAGCTTTTATTTGTTGTATTCACATTAGGAATCCATCTGACGAATTTCATATTAGCAAAAGGAAGTCATAAATTAAAATAAACGCTTTTTTTGATCTTATCAGAAATAATCACAGGTAAAATGCATCAGACTGTGATTCTGTATACAAAAAACTGTCTGCATTGCTTGACAATAATGAATGAGAAACTGAGAGAAAGAAAAAAAGACTTCTTAAGTTAAAGTGAAATAGGATAAATGAGTTACTGCGTTAATGAATAAATAAACTTGAAATACACAAGGAAGAGAAAGGAAAAAATGGAGCGTTAAACACTTAAAAAGTTTGGAAAAAAATGAGCGATGAATGAACCAGTAATGGGCCTTTTCTTAAATGCGATCGGGACACACAGTTGTTATGGATATATCGCAGACACTTTTTAAGAAATTGATAAACATCCATTTGAAATTTTGCAAAATTCACTGAGCGTTGACTGAATATCATTCCTTTAAAACAATGAACTCGCAGTAAAAAATAATGTAGCTCCGCCCCCTTTGTGGACTCCTAATAAATGTCTACTGATGGTAAAAGTGTTAAGTAATGCTGATATTAAATAATGCCTTTCATCGCGGCATAATTTAATTTTCCCTTTTCCCAAAGCGGCAACTTCCAATTTTTTTCACATTTAAACTCATTCCGAAAGGTTATGTGTAATTAGATTTTCATCTAGAGACTTCATTTTCATCTTTTTCATTTTTTTTTTCTTTTTTTTTTGACGGTTAAAAATCACGGTTTATCCTTTTGCAAGAAGATTCCGTCGATTTTTCAAACGACTCATCCGGAGAAATTAATTTTTCAGAAGGCGGCATCCGGTCGAAATTAACCGCGAATCGACGGTTTTAGGAACACGCGCAATCCGAAGCGAATCAGAGAAAAGAAACATTCATTTAAAGAAGGCCGTGAGGGAGCGCAGTTACCGATGCACCACCCTCGGAGAAAGAAAAGGCGAAGCGTCGCCGTCGGGAGTTAATGACATGCGAAAGCGACTAATTTAATTGCTCATCGAACGATTTAAAAAGGCCAACGTGCAAAAGGATAACGGTTAAAAAAAAAAACGCCTTGTCAAAGCGGCCGCGGTTTGCACCACCGGATTTTCAAGCTCACAACAGAGATGCAAAGTTAAAAAAAAAGGTTTTCGCAGCGATTTACGCGTAATATAAATTTTCATTTTCCGATCTGCTCGTCAATGAAACTTCGAATTTGCAAGGCGACTTTTTTCTTTTTTTCCAACAACCGCGAATGCCTGCCCCGGCATGGGAGGAACACTGAAAAACTCGACGTCGGCCGTTTACGCCGGTCAGGTTAGACTTTTAAGAGGGGGGGGGGGGGAAAAAAAGCGGGAAAAATTCATAAAAATCCGAACCGATCCCGTTCGGAGCCCAACACCATTTGTGATTTGTTAATTATCTGAAAGAGGAACGTGGACTTCGGCAAAAAACAGCTTTGAATCGAGAATTTTGATTCCGCTCAAAATGGCTCCGCGGAACCGAAAAACGCCTGCAACGCCAAAAGCTCGCGTTTCCCGGGGTGGACCCTAAAAAATCGAAAACATTTTCATTTGAGTGGATTCAACAGAAATAAAATATTTCGCGATTTTCCCCCCCCCCTTTTTTTTTTCTTTTACCACCCGGGAAAAAAAAATGAAATCCACGCATTTAAAACGTTTTATTTTATGTATTTTATTTTATTTTTTATTTTTTTTTTTATCTTGTTCCTTTTTCTTCCCGCCCCGACAGCGAATTTTCGACACCATTCTCATTTTGAACATCAAACAACTTTTAATGACCTCCCCGATTCCCTCAAACATCCATTCTTTGCTTTTCTCCACCCTCGTGCAATTCCATTTCATCTTTTAGAGTTCTGATACCGAAATTGGGATTCCAAAATCCCGTTCAGATGAAGTTCGAAAAAGAAGGTGTCGCAAATGAAGGGAGGAAGAATTCAAATATTTTTCCTTGCCGGAAGAAAACGGAACGGGTGGGGGGGTAATTAAATTTTTTTTACCCCCCTGCCTGCATCCGGGAGAGAGGAACTTCTGAACAATCAAATTTTTTTGCTTAGATTTGTTCAGGTTGAGGGAGAAAAAAAAATTTGCGATTGTTCCCCGTTCGGGGACGTCGACACGTCCGTTCAGCGCGGGGAAGCCGACGCGGAGTCGAACGGTCAATTGGCCTTTTCTTCCCGCGCTGCCCGCCGCGACTTTCGGAGATCCTTTTCGGACTCCGGAAGGTTAGAAACCATCGACAAGTCAAACCCTCCCCCATTTTCCGCTTCCAGATCCGGAAGGACTGGACGGAGAAACTTTCAGGATCATCAAGTTTTAAATATTGAAACTTGTCGCAGCCGGGAAAGCTCCGGCTTTTTCGGATGGGAGGCCCGGGATCGAAATGCCACGAAAAGCAATTGCCGATAAAAAAAAAAAAAAAAAAAAAACGATTGGAGATGAGAAATATTTCACGCTCTTCCCGGGACGAAAAAGAAAATAAAAAGAAAATGGGAAGAGTCGAAGCCATCTCGAAAAGAGTCCCGAAATGCTCCGCAAACCGGAACGGGAAAAACGTTCGGCAAAATATCCGAATATTGCGGAAATTTAGCTGTTCCGCTTCTGCCACAGGAAAAAGCCGCTGACTGAAACTCGCACGAATCGACCATTAACGTTAAGTTAATGCCTGGCTATGAGGCGACAATGATGGCGCGTTTGACTTCGCGATTTTGCACGCGAGGAAATTGAGGAACCAAGTTGCGTCTTGTTCCACGTTCCGGAAGCAGTGTTCCAAAAGAAACGACGGGAAGTCCATTTTGTGCAGTTGCGGCGCATGTCAATCCCACTATGAATTTACCTTTTGAGCATTGGAAAATTAACATTTAAGCTTGTTTTTTTTTTTTTTTTTATTTATTCATTAAATTTCCATTTATTTTCTTCCTTTGACCAGTCTTAGAACGGACAAAAATGCTCGGTATTATTCGGAGCCGTACGCTGATATGAAACGAACAAAAAACGGTAACCAAGTGGAAAAATATAAATTTTTGATATATTGCTCTTCCAATTCAATTTCATTATGTGAAAACATTCCAGCTGCACCCATTTGTTATGTACATTTTTTTCGGTTATCGACCATGTATCATATATATAATGTACAAGTATGAATATGAATTGCATACATGATATTCATTTTGGATCCTTAAAGAGTGTAGACATTAAACACTTGCGTCTTTATAAGCGCAGAATTGCCATATTCTGGCATTTTAACATTTTCTGGCAAAAAATAAAACGGGATGAAGATCTTTGCGTTTGATGCTTGCCCAGGAAAAGTGTATTCAATGTAAATCCTGCTGGTGCTAATGTTATTTTCATTTTTTTCCTGTTACGACGTTAAAACCCCGTTTATATTATTAATTAAAAAAAAAACGGAGAAAATAAATATTTCAGGGCTCGAATTCGGGTCTTAATGCGGGATTCACTGCTTTCCATTATTCAAAACACATCGCCGTTTGCAGCTAACTTTTTTTTGGGCAAGATTTTAGATTTGTCACTTCATTAAAAAGAATGCGATCGGCCGATTCTTGCACTTGCAACGGAACGATTGACCGATATGGTTTTTCATGGTCCGAACTCCGGAAAATGTTCGAAAAAAAAATAAGGAATTTTCTTCGTTTGTTAAAATCCTCTGCTGCATTTCAGATCCCAGTTTCGTTACGGAACGGAATCAGTTTTCTGCGGAATTTATCATCCCTTTCATGTCGCCTCACATCTTGCAACCCTTCGGCATCCAAACATGCAACGAAGTCGGGTTTTCAATATAGCACATCGATGCAAGCGCGATTTGTTAAACCGGATTTTGCATCTGTTATTTCGCACTGAAAAAAAAAATGACGTTTTCTTGTTGTTTAATATGCGGTATATAAAATAAATATGAAATTCCCAGTTTTAATTAAATGAAATAGGATTCGTCGGTTATGTGCTTTATACTGTGATTCGGCGACAATGACTTATTCAGTTTATTGCACAGCTTCACTGCAACCTCGAATTAATAGAATAGAGTGTAAATATATATGAATCTGGTCTTTTATCATCACTAAAAAAAAATTAAATTGATATTGTTAATACGTTTCAGGTTAAATTTTTACATTTTATTAATTTTCATCAAAAACCGCATGATATGCCGAAATTATATTTATATGAAAATTTTGAATTGGCACGCTAAGTGAATATAAACTCATTTTTATATAAATTTAAACTTTTATATCTATATGTAGATATTAAAAATCTAAATTTCTTTATATATATATATATGTATATACATATAGGATCTCATTTTATTTTACCTTTAGTTTCTTTAGATTCGATGTAGTATGTGAAGTTGAAATGAGACCATTCCTTTTTTTGTAGATCAAAATGAATAATTTTCCGTAGAGGATCGTCTTGCTTTGCCACTGAAGGAAATATATGAACTCTTCGTGCACCGTAAATGATTGCCATTTTAAGCAAAGAAAAAAACGGATCTACTCTGTATTTCAAGATGAATTCAGCTACCAAGCTTAATATACAAAAAAATGAAAAAAAAAAAAGAAGAGAATGGAGAGAAAACCTAAAACTTATTTAAAAAGAAATGAACTTCGTGAATAAATTATGTTCAAACGAGAGATTAGCTAATTCTTCAAGAAAATTCCGTAATAATCCACGAAAGACAATATTTCCTTCTTTTTTTTTCACATATTTATTACTGCAGTAAATTGTCTGCCATCATAATGAAGAATGATGGTAATTATCTGTCTTCTCCGCTTCCTTTCATAATGGATCAATTTGCCATTAAAAACAACACACATATATTTGCTGGAAGAGAAAGAAACTACTCTTTCGCGTAAAGTCGGTTTTAGTTTACCTTTATGATATAGCAATGTTGAAAACAAAAAAAAAAAATGATATCCCCAGTTATTTTCATTTTTTATTCGATCAGGAAAATCAATTTTGAAAAGAAAATTGAGAGTCAACACTAGTGGTGGAAAAAAATTATTACTCATTCATCTGTATTTTTAAAATATTAATTCTACAATTAAAAAATAAATATTTACAATTATTATTATTATTATTTTATTATTTTGAAACTGTATTTACATTTATGTGTAATGATTTAGTGCATGAGTTCCGTTGAAATGAGAGACAGAATACGCCATTTAGGATAAATGAAAAAATTCCATTATGTCAAGAATATATCAAGAATTTTCATTAACGATCATTTGTAAATAGGACGAAATGAAAAATATTGCATGCATTCCGTGCGTGTAACATGTATGTAATAATTTAACATTTAACTTAAAAAAAAGAAAATTAGGAATCGTAAAACTCCATGTAAATGTGCAGAATTCCCGTTGTCTGTACTTTCAATAATCTGTGCATATCAGAACAACCTTCAGCATTTCAACAGGAAATTTAATTTTTATTAACTATAGTTACTGTATAACTGTCAACTATTAAAGGAGGAACTCGCAATATTTTTCCGCTTGAAGACAAAATTACCAAATGCAATTGTTTAAAACATAACAATCTTAGACTAATATGTATTTGGATATGTGGTTTTTTTACTTTGTTATATTTTTATCACGGAATATCGGTAACAATCTCTTAAAATCATACGTTTAAATATCTGAAATACTTCACGATAGTATATGATTATCATATAATTGTTTTTTTTTTAATTAAAAGAAAAAATTTAATGCATTTTCTGTTTTCAATTTCAAGTTTATTCGTGATTTTCTTTATAATCCCAGTAACCACTCTTGCAGTAATCGAAGATCGAAAATCGGTTTTTAATGGCTTTGCCATTCAGGATTCGAGATTTTCTTTATGAATTGTCAGTTTTAAAAAAAATAAAAGTATCTCACTTCACTGCAATTGGAACAATTTCATTTTCAACATATGTACAATTTAACTTTTTTTAATATTATTTTCGGAAACGGTCAAATTTCCGCGTTTCCTTTTCGATGAAGCAAACAATTTCGTTTTGTTTTTTTTTAATTACATACACTCTGCAAACCATATCAAAGTGGTCAAAAGCCATTAGATTTTTCCTTTTTTTAAATTCACTAACCGATTCGAAAAGTTATACTTGAAAAAAAAAGTCTCTCAAAAACTTTGTGTAATCTTCGGATATAGAATCATGATTTAATCATAAAGATGGAGAAAAAGTTTCCGCAGCATTCCATTCGCTGACGTCTTTGGAATATATAATGTTTACCCTATGCAAACAACTTTTTTTTTTTTTTTTAATATATTTCCAACATGAAAAAACTGAAAATAAAATTTACTTTTTGGATTGTGGAATATTCTCAGGTTTTAAAACCCGTAAATAATGCGGATGCCGGTAATTTGAAGAAATCTGCTCCCGACAATTTATTCTCATCCAATACCACGTTCTTCGGGAATTAAAATCGTTAACTTGATGGCGCTCAACGCTAGTTTTTGCTGCCTCGGATTGGATTCCTGCTAACGACCATGGCGAAACCCGAAAGACGGGATAAAATTAATGACAGTTATTTCTAAAAGAAAAAATGAAAAAAAAATAAAAATATAAAAAATGTTTCTGTGATGTGTAAGAGACGAAATTTTCTCATAATGAACAGTTCACACCTTGGTGTCCTCTCCTTAAATTCCCCGCATAAGCTAACTGATGGCACACAACATGTGTGAGATTTCCTTCAAATTTCTGTTCGTTACCTCCCAAAAATTTCATTCGGGAATCTCCACTGCTGGGAAACGAAAACCTCATTCGAACTGAACTAATGCTGGCTATTACGTTCACGCGAATATGAGGCGTGCAAAGATGTTGGAAAGGAAAAGAACAAGACGAAAGAAAAATCTAAATAAGTGGATTAGAATTATAAGATTTTTGTATAGCGTTGAGCGACCGAAACTTTCCAAAGCTCCTTCTAAATTGAAATCGGTTTTTTTTCTTAAATACTTTCCCATTCTCTAAATGATCTGCAGCACTCTCCTTCCAGATAAATTAACTGTAATATATGTTATTAAGAATAAAAGATAGGTTTTTGCAATCCTCCTCACAACGATCCTAATTCTCCAATATGGGGAAAACATCTGCGGCGATAGTTTATTACTATCATATATATATATATGTAATAAAGAGTTTTAAACGAGAAAAAAAATCAGCAATTGTTATAAGAGTCTGCTAAACATTGATTGTTATTTTGCAGATAAAAGTATCTTTACTGACTAGAGTTCTTTGTTGATTCAAGCTTCATCATTCATAATCAAAGTGAATTACAAAGCGACTGCTCCAATTTTTTTTAGGAAAATAAACATTCGAGGGTTTTGCAAAACCATCAAATATAGGCATAAAAGAAGCGAGTATTTAGATTTTTCCGAAACAGGAACAGGTTCATCACCGAAAGGAGTTCATGAATTCTTTAAAGAGAAGGCTTCCATAATCCTCCTCTAAACTGAATCCTTACCGGGATTATGGATAAATGAGCAAATGAAAGAACTGAAGGCTAGATGAGGAATCTGCTTTAAGGTACAAGATGAAGAGGAATAAGTTCATTGCAAGGAAAAAATTAATAGTATAACCCACAAAGACCGTCTTTCGTTTAAAAAAAAAAAAGTTTAAAATATGAATTTACAAAGAAAACAAATTAAATTTGAAGAAGGCTTTTAATATAAAGATTATTAGCAACTCCTAATGGTGGAGCCGATAAAGACAAGATGCAAAATGTGATGTTGAAAAAATTTTTTCCCCTTCAATTTTAGACTCCTTCCTCATTCCCTGTCAGAAAAGAGCAAAATTTTCAGTTTATATGATTTATAACATAACGCTTTTAATAATCTGATTCCGAAAATGAGCTGGGCTTTAATTCGGTAATCCATATCACAGTGAATTAAACTCTAAAATATAAAGTATTTTTGATTAAAATCAATCATTAGTCTAAACAAAAACAAAAATCATGTAGGTCCCCATAATAATATTAAAAATATATATATGCGGAGTACGTTATTAATTCTATAAATCTAAACTCTTCAGATTCTTTTACACACTTTTTTAAAACCAATGTTAGATGTCTGGTAAATGCACAGGAGAGTCATAAATTCATCCAGAATGCACGTAACGATGTTCAGGGAAGCGAATTTCATATCCCAAGGGATTCTAATTCTTAAATTACATTTGAAAAATCACTTTCTGAGTGACAACGCAAAAAATGACTTTCTTATAGAATATTTTAATACACTTATATTATATTTAGATTTGTGGAAAGATGTTCAATGTGGGATTTGATGCACATCACACGTGGATCTTTTTAAATATTAATTACCGCCATGAAATATTTTCATCGTTAAAAAAAATTTTATATATAAAAGAAAAAAAGAATTCTGTCTTAAAATTGCGATTTCTAGTCTGGAAAAGGAGGATTATTGCAAAGAAAAGCTGGAGAAATTTAACAGAAATGTATTCCTTTATAACATATGTAAATGATGATAATAAAACGATGTATACGTGTAAACAAATTTGCACAACATAACTTAACATTCTGCATATTGTAACTATCTGAAAGATACTTTACGATATAGGATGAATTGTTTTACAAATTAAAGAAAGTGAGCGCCAAGATCGGTTTTTTTTTAAAGTTCTGATGCCACTGCCATAAAATTCATAAAAAAGATGCCATAACACAAAGGAAAGACTAAAGTTTAAAAACAATAATTTTTTTTCTGCTTAATAAGACCAATATATTTTAAGCCACAATTGAATTGTTGTTAAAAGAGTGTAGTAATAAGAATTATATATAAAAATAAAAAAATCAATATTAAATTTTTTAACGAAAATATTGAATTTAATATTACATCTCTGTATTCTATGTAGCTATTTTTAGGATCTTAATAAATAAAAACAATCGGGAAACAATGAAAATATTTTATATAACCGTAAAATTGCATAAACAAAACGATTTAAAAGTTTCATGTAATGATTTTACCGTTTGCTGAATTTTCAGGATTACAAAAAAGAATTTTACAGATATTAATTTGACTTAGAGATGATTAAAAAAAAGGTTTTGAAAACTTAATTGGGATTAATTCTATTAAACCCAAAAATTCTCATTGCCATCCGTTTCTATTGCCCAAAAAATCTCGAACAATTTTCTTGCATATCATTAACCTTTGAAACATAAATTGAGATTTTTGATATTGATTCCGGTACAGTTAATTTATATGCATATTCACTAACCATTTTATCTTAACATAGAAAATATATTATTAAACGAGGTTTCCAAAGTTCCCTGACACACCGGAAAACGATTTCTCATCATAGATTGGAAATGAACTTCTTTGTTATGTTGGCATGACTTTTACCTTCTGAAAAAAAGGATCATAAAAAAAATATTGTTCTCTTATTTCTATATTAACTGGATCAAGGTATCAATTTTATGCAAAATATAATGTATCACTTAATAATATAACATCGAAAAAAAGAAAAATAAATTTAATGATATATATTTAAACATTTAAAAATATACATACACTTTTTAAAGCATTCGTCTGCATTATTGTTTATTA
Source organism: Ricinus marginatus (assembly GCA_028565995.1). Lineage (NCBI taxonomy): Eukaryota > Metazoa > Arthropoda > Insecta > Psocodea > Ricinidae > Ricinus > Ricinus marginatus. The sequence goes on from JAOWBB010013101.1 coordinate 42,712, forward strand.
AAAAATATTTTTAAAATTTTTAATTATTAAGTCTAATTTATGTTTTCCAATCCTCTTAAAGATTTGTTTTCATTATTTATTGAACACCATTCGCTAAATGCTTGAATAAAGATCGTATTCTCTTGCGTATTAAAAATATAATGTTTACGAAAATGAAAAACAAGTTTTCGTACATTAAAAAACTCATTCGGTACATTATTTTGATGTGCAATATGTTCGGTGTATTTATTCCAGGGTTATTTTTGAGATAAATAAATAGTCTTTGATTAAATGAAGGATCGATGAAACATCATGTAATGTAATATATTTACTAAAAGCAGATTGATGTGCAATACTTAATAATGGGGGCAATATCACATTTATATTTTATATATAAAAAGAACTTACAACTTTTAATGTAATTAATTAATTTAGAGCTTAAGAATTGAAATTCACAATATCTGCTAGTCAAATAATTGATTTTCTTTCCCATTTTATATTGCATCTTTCACAATAAAAGAAGAGGTTATCGAAATTATAACATTGATAAGAATCAACGGAAAGTTGGTATTGACAATTAAAGAGTGCAGATTCGAAGAGAGAAGCATGAATAGCATGAATTGAACTTTCAAAGAGATAAAAAAATTGGTTGATAAGGAAGTGGGAAACTGAAAATGTCAATTTTAAAGCTTGAAACTAACACTGGAGCAAGCTGATTAACTGTTTTCAATGAAAAGTATTTCAGTAATGAAAGATTTCTGTTAAAAATACAACAAGAGGAAAAGAGAAAAGACAAAAAGCAAGTAAATTGTGCCTGGAAAAAGATTTTTTAAAATCCGAAAGTTTGTTAAACACACTTAGTGAAATCTGTCACAAGAAGGTTGCCAGGGTTTTTGGGATGTATTTGATTAGACTAATATACAATGAATCAGATTGTTTTTTTCATTAAGTTTTATATTTGAAATCTCGTAATCTCGTCTAAAAATTATTACAAAGACACAAGGCGTAAATATAAGTAATTTGGATTGAAATAAAAAGTTAAAATATTGTTTTTAGAGGAAAAAATAAATTTTAAATTAATCACCAACTAATGATCCTTTTACAATAATTAAACTTTTTAACAATATTCATCACAATATACATTAATAATTTTATACATAAACTAGCTTGAATAGCAATAGTTAAAAACGAGAAAAATATATCTTATATAAGTTATTTTTTACACATAGAGAACATAATCAAATATTATAATAAAAAAATCAACTTTAAAGGATAATATCAGATTCAAACATGAAAAATATATTATGTCCTTAAAAATTTCACTTCTTATCGTAAAATTATGGCCCACCTATAATAATTTTTATTGATTGCTGTAACAATTTGGAGAAAAAATTGATTGATATAGTGGATTTCGAATAATTTTTTATAATTTAATGACTCTTTAGAAAAATATTTTCTTAAACTAAAAAATTTAAACATTTCATTGGTTATAGTAGTAATGGTTCTTCACATCACAAAATCATCTCACATCAAGAATATTGGCAGTTTACTGCATTATTATTTATTGAAATACTATTCATTTCGATATTTTATGCAAAGACGAGAAACCGCACAAAATTTATTTATTTCAAAATCAATTTCATACTATTCACTTCATCTCTCACGTATTATTATTGATTTGCAGTATTACTGAAAAGTAAAATTCATAAAATATTAAAAAATATATTTCACGGTCTCATACGGTTATGATATATGAGTAACCATATAAGCGATAGAAATATTTGTTTCTTGGTTAATTTTTAATGTGATATCAATTTTTAAAACAGAGAATTAAAAAAAGATCGAATAAGGAATCAGGTTTCCTTTCTCACATCATAAACAGCAACTAAATTTTAAAAGGTTCGCTGCTTTAATAAGAGGGGTTAGTAAGCAAACTTTACGTGAGTCAAAAATATTTCACATCTACAGATAAGAAAGTTTTTGATAGAAAAAAAAATGATTATCTTTCTCGTATAATAAATGATCATAGATTGCAACAAAATTTTTTAAGGGCGATTTCCTTTTTTTTTTTTTACCGCATACCGCAAATCATATGCACATTCCACACAAGTTTCTGATTTATTTTTTTCTTTTCACATTCAAATAAAATTGGATTTGAAAAAGTAATAAGAAATTTCGCGACCAGAAAATAAATTGAAAATTAGCTTAGTCGTAATAAAGCTTGAAAAGAAAAAAAAGTTATCCCCAAAAGGATAAAAGAAACGTGGATGACTTTTTTTTTCTTCTCTATTTTCAGAGACAAAAGAAAGAGGTTGAATGAAATTCCTGGACCGAAAATAGATAAAATGTATGCTTTTTATATTTTGAAAATAGCTGAGACTCACTAAACAGTCCCGAGAATAAAAATTAAAAACTAATAGCTTTTGGCTTAGATTTAAAAGAAATTCCAACAGATTTATATAAATAAATAAGCGTGAAAAGTCTCAATGTGTAATAAAACAATGCGAACGGTGGAATAATGAGAAAAAGCTCTGCTCCAATTTCAATTGAATTATGCTGCGAAAGCCTTCTATTTAGCCTTCCATTTTGTTAGTGAATAAAACTCGAATTTAATGCATTCGAGCGCTTATAATCGGAGAAAAAAAGGAGATCAAAAAGTGAAGAAGGGATGAGATCCATAAATTAATTTTGTAAATCAGTAATGGGCATTTTACGGAGCATCAGACAACGACAAGCGCAAGGCCCGAAATTCCGAAATCATGTAATTAGCCCATGAGCACGGTAACGCTCAGCTATCGAATTGTACGTTAACACCATTTATACGCATTCCAAAATTTCCGGTGTACTTATTACCGCAATAGTGACTGATTCATCAGCCAATCGGATCCGACCGAAAATTTTTCGACCAATGGGAGTCCCTCGCTGCTCGATGCGAACTACCTCTTGCGGACTACTTCCTCAATCAGATGACATTCGATATCATTCGCGCAATTTTGTTTTCCATTCCTTAAAAGGAATAGAGAAAGCTATACAAATTTAACATAACGAAACTGGTTCCGACCGAATACATAACAAATTTTCGATATATATTTTTTCTATAAGAAAAAGTATTTTAAAAAAAATTTGTAAAATATAAAAGATAAAATATTATTGAAAAATCTTTCCATAATTCATTTTTTTATAGCTTTAAATTATGGCAAATGATTTTAATTAGAAAGTCTAAATTTATTCAGCTTAAAGGAATGATCATTACTGTTTTTTACTGCTACTAATTTATCTTACGATTATAAAATACATTGTTTCTCTGTTGGTCTATCAATTATTATGAAATGGATGATAACTACAAAGATTCTCCGGAAAAAAAAAGAATCTGTCAGGAAAACGTAATCTAATAATAAGCCATTGATTACATATTTTTCTTTTCATCCATTTTGAAACCGAACTTCTTTATATGAAAACGTTTTTTTACCGGAAAAAAGGGATAGAAAAATAAAACAGCTTACAAAATTTTTTTACCGGAGAATGCCAATTTCCGAATTTTATTTTATTCTTTGATGTTACGACAGTGGCAAGTTCCTTGTTTAATCCTTTGGGGAAAAATAAAAAACAAAATTTTCAAAGATTTTGTCGTTTATATCTGGTTTCCGATAACGTTCCCAGTGATACCAACCATAAATTTGTTGCTTTTTTTACTTAGTTGTTTTATCGGCATAAAACCCTAGCCGATTTTTATTAATTTTCAGCATTGTATAACCTACACATTTAAAACAAAATCTGGATGCGTCCATCATTTACTGTGCATTCAGAATTCAATGGCATTTAAATGCCCTTTTGTTTGTTTTTTATGCCTATACACATTCCACATTTAAATAACGTATGAATAAATATTTTGAGAAAAAAAAGATTGAAAACTTAAAACGAGAAAGTTGATTTATAAATTACATATTTTTGCATCAGGATAAAACTCAACTTGTTAATAAACTTTCTAAGTATATCGGACAAATTGTAATAATTAAACACCTCTTTCTCTTTTTAACGTTGTTCGAAAATTTAATTTTCGAAAATAATCCATAATCGAAAACAGAAAAAATTTTTTCATGGTTCAAAATCATCTAAAGTTAGTTATGTTAAAACCGCGATCCTTTATCGGTTTTTATTACAAAAGGCACCAATTCTGTTCTATCAGAGGATAAGTCAGAATTAAACCATTGCCTTAGCAAATCAGCATCGTAAATTAAGTTGCGATGGATATTTAATAAATAATTCCTTTTTACTATAACCATCGCAGGGTATTAAGTAAATATTGTATTTGATCCGTGGTTGAAATATATAAAACATCATCATTCATGCCGGATACAATTCAGAAAAATGATCTGACAACGTGTAATGTCTTAGAATTGTAGCAAAAATTTGAAAAAAGTTTTACACTATCAAATTATGTTCATATAGTTATAGAAAATGCACAACATGATGAATATTATAAGGCAGTCATTTGAATGCTTTTTTTAGTAAAATCTTCATACCCAAAGAGTCGTTAATCAAATTGCTGCTTAATGCTTTTATTTTAATTTCTTTATGTTGTTATATTCATAAATGTATAAATATAAATATGTACATATAAATTTTATAAATTTTTTTTACTACTTGTTATTCCTTGCATGATAAAACCAGAAATACGTCTTAATCTTTTTCATTAGAAAAGAGTAAAGAGAATGAACTGTAAACTTCCACTATGTTACACTTTACATATGTGCAAAGTGCAGAGTGATTAGAAAATTACTGAAAAAAAAAATAAATACCGAATCAGTATTCAAAAAAATCATAAACACTCAAGACATGCCTTTCGCCAACACTTTACACAAATAATATTATTTGAGCGTCGATACAAATATCGATCTCTTCCGGAAGAAAAAGACCTCCTTGCAATATTTCCTTCTGGAAAAAGGGAAAAATTAGTCTTGAAGCTCGTATAAGTGAAATTTATTTTCGTACTATCAAAGCCGAAGAATAAAAACGTTTAAGTAGCTCCAATACAAACTGACTTTTTCTTTCTTTTCCTTTGATATTTCGTTTACTAATTTAACTAGGATTTTCCACTACATCATTTGGCACACACAACACATAAAAATTTGTTACAAAAGCACAGAAGGGAAGTCATAAAATCTTTTTTGTTCTCTATTAACCCATTAGTCGGAAATGCTCTCGCTTTATTGATTCCTCACCCAAATAATAGCAGTCAATCAAAATTCCATGCGTTTGGACAAAAAAATTATTGGCTTAAGTAAATCGCTACTTTTCTCCATGTTTCGCAGGTTTTTTCCTGATTTTCCTCGCAACAGCAGCCTCTTCCTCGTTCTCCAAGATTTTATTCTTCATCCTTTTTTTAAATCCCAACGGTTCTAATGGTCGAAAACTAATAAAACCGGAGACGAATTTAAAGTTGGATGAAAGCCCAAAATAATTCCCTAGTTAAAAATCCTTCGCCTCTTATTTAATCATATTCAGTTTATTTCAAATATTTGCTTTTTTCTCTCCCTTCTTCCGCAGATCTTTTCTGCCTTTAATGATTCTCGGCTAAAAAATTTTTTAGGAGAGATATATTTTATGTTGAAATCCGCGCTCTGAAAGTGGCAAGTCCATAATCAATAGTCAGTCGTTTAAAGAAAAAAAAGAATTTGTATTTTCTATCCCGTTATGTCGCCTTTGTAAAGCTTAAGGAACTCCATTAATGAGCGACATTAACAGGGATTGAATTCTTTGTGAAATCACTTTGTGGTTTTAATAGAATAAGGCATTTGACTGTTAACCAACCGCAATGTTAAGGTCAAAAATGTTGTTACAGATAAAAATCCTACCGTATAATATTTTATACATATAGTTACGGTAAATACAATATTCTAATAAAAATTGAATGTTTACTACGGTTAAAACATCCACGTATTTACAGAGTTAATTTTCGCATTATATTCATTTTTACTTGTACATAACAAAGACAAGAGTCGTGAAAAAGAGACACCTCACGTGACGAATTAAAAGAAGTAAAGAACTGGCCAAGCATTGTGGCAAGAGATATGAAGTTAGTCAAATGCTGATTATCATTGTCTGTACATGACATTCTATCCAAAAAATTAATTAGCTTCGAAAAGGATCTTCTTCGGATCATAAGAACATTAATAAATTACTTTAAAACGGAAAAATAAAATGAATCCTGTTTTCAAAAGATTTTCAAAATTCCTTTCATTTCTAAACATTTGTGTGTTAAGTTCATTTCAAACATTTGTCTGAAGCATATAAAAGATTAAAAAAGCGGCAATCTTTTTGTGAATGAAGTAAGTACGCAGGAATTACTGGTCAATATTTTATTATTTATTAATATGAGACGGCTTTTTTTTTTTTTAATTTCTTAGGAAGCAAAAGAAACAGTTCTTATCGAACTTTTCTTTTTACATAATAATACAGCACAAAGACCATTTCGAATATTAAAGCCGAATATTAATCGGCTTTTAATTATATTTTTTGAATTAAATTTTCGCTACTTGCCGCAAAACGAAAATTAATTTTCCTTACGTCACTAGCCATATTTATAGACAGCTTATAATTTTATATGTAATATCTTCCTCGTTATTTAGAAAATTATCACTTGAATTATGAAATGTCTCCCTGCAGGGATTAAAATACTACACTATATATATATAAATATATTTAATTTTTTGATTCTTTTCTGAAAATCTTTTTGATATGCCACACAACCTTATAATCCGATAGTTCAAAATTTCTGATTTATCATCAAAGGGCGAGAAATACCGCAAATTCGTATACTTCTACAGTATCTTAATACCGAATTACATCAATATTTCCGTAGCTATTGTAGCGCGTGATTTTATGGCTTCAATGTTAATCATATAATTCCATTTTCCGGAGCACTTGAAATATTTGAACTGGATTTGTAAATTTCGAATGAGTATGGGGAAGGATGAGATTTTCCAAAAGCAATTAGGAAACTGCAATAATTATCTTTTGCTTTCTCCTCATAAGTTTTCATACCAGCCTTAAGGCGATACCTCATTTCCGAGTATTTCAAAAAACCTCTGAAGTGCAAAGACGAATAAATACAGGGCTGTTACACAAGATTTAAATGCAGAGAAATGACAAGGCATTCATCTGCTCTCGCTTATTTATGCGCACAGAGTGAGACATGTATTCCCCGAAGTAAAAACAAATGTCTAAACATATATATGCAAATTTATATATTCGAATACGTAGTGCGAATGTAAGTAAGTTGCAATAGATGAGATCCCGAGCTTAAAAAATCCGAAGACAAGAGAAGTTTTTGCCACTTTCAAGATCTCAGTACAGGAAAATAGAAAATAAATGTAATTGATATGCTTAAAAAAAAATCTAGGGTTTTAATCCAAACCAGTGAGACGAAGATGATTGAAAAAACATGAAAAAATATGCCAATAAAAAACAAAAGAGAATTTGGATCAACAGAATTGAATAACTAATCTTCAGATCCTGCTCTTTGTTCTTTCTATAAGATTAGTTTTACTTTTTCTCCTCTCCGGCAATATACTTTGAAAGCTCCTCTATAGATAAATTTTTTTTTTACTTTCAATATTCAGAGCTCTCCCGTAGATAAAAAAATTTTTAATGGATGAAACTGCATATTCCCGCTTTACCGTTTTTGCTGAAAGTTGTAAAATTTTCATTACGGACTTCAACCTATAGGTTTTTTTGAATTTTCTCAAGCAATCAATTCGCGATCAAAAGAATATACACCTAACCTGACAGAATATAGTGTATAAAATATATTTTAAAAATTTACCACGCAAAAATGAGAAGTCGGCTCACTGCATGATGCATACACTTAATATTAAATTACATAAAATTTGGGAGAGCTTTGCTCTTGTTCTCATTATTCGGGTAATATACATGAACAAAAGAAAAAGAATATTAAATATGAAAAATAATTTTCTGTAAAGGAAACTTATAAGTGAGAACTACTTTCATCCATTTTTTTATAATCACATAAAACGTTCACTTTTAAATAAAGCAAACCGTTTATTTATTGGGCATTTATTCAATCAGAAATTTTGTTTTTCGTTTTTAGGTTTTAACAAAAGAGGCAAAAGCTTATGAATAATTTTTTCGGTTTAAATGTAGGAATTAATGCCTATAACCCGAAAAATACCAAACATTAAAAACCAAAATATGTAAATTTCATCAACTTTTCTTGTGTCAAAGCTAAGGAGCATGCTTTTTAACAACTATTTCTCATATAATATTGCTGAATTGTTTTAGATGAAAAAATTTTTGGATTCAACATCGTCTTCACCTTATCAAAACTTTTGCAGTCAAATATGTGCAAAGAAGTTGGACTATATGATCTTTATGAGAATAATAACAAAAATACAAATTAAATCTCAGAACCCTGTGTGAATCGAGTGACATAAAAAAACTGTATTTGGAGAAAGTTTAAATTTTAAAATTAAAGAAAAATTAAACTATCGTACAGATAAGAAATATAACAACTTCGTTTAATCTTTTTAAAAAATTTGTTTAAAATGGCAATTAAAATAATCTACACGACGTTACCTATCAAATCACAAAAATTATCAGGGATGATAATGTAACTAAAATTTCATATCCTTAGGATTTAGTTTTGAAGTCTACAGTCTACGCATTTTTCTGGTATAAAATTCGAAAAATTTTCATATAACCCTTGAAAAATCCCGTTAGAGACAGCAATAATGTTAAAAAATGAAAAGGAGACGAAAATATCGAGTGTATTATTGCAGTTATAATCTTGTAAAACAGTACGGATCTTGGTAAGAGCGGAAAGAGCCTCAGTTTATTGAAAACGCTTATATTATATATTTCTGGAACTTCATACTTTTATAATCCCGGACTGAAATTGGTCAAATAACTGCGTAAAAATTGCAGTTTTGCCGCTTTCTGAAAAGGAATAAAAATTGATTTCTTGCGGGGTTAAATCGCCCGATAAATCGGGGGATTGAAATAAAGATTTCGCACCATAAAAAGATTTTCGAATTTTGGAAAACTTTTGATGACAATCGTCGAAAGTGCTGATGGAGGAGAAGATGAAAAAAAAAAATGGAGTTCCTAGGGTATATCCCAAGAAAAGTGTCGAAATGTGCAAGGAGGAGAACGGGAGAAGGCGACAGAAAAGAGCCAACAACCTATTTCAATGAAATTCAAACGAGAAATTTTCTTCTCATTCCCCATCTCCCCCCCCCCCGGTTGCTCCTCGGCTCCATCTCTCTAAAAGTGTCCCACGGCGATGGGGCTTCAGCTCATTTATTACCATCCCCACCATCTTCTTGCCTGCCTAAATCTTTTTCTCTCTGTTCGATCTTCCTTTCGTTTTCTCCGACGGGAACCCGCTCGACAGAACATCCCTTTCCTCCCGTTCGGTGAAAGATTCTGCTTCAGCCGTTTCCATCATAGCCGAAAATGGGTCTTTCCTCACTGCATCCAACATGTATAAATATTTTTTTCGCGAGAGCGATCCTTGAAAAAAGCCATCAATTTCAATGAGAACCCATTATTTTCTGATATTTTTCACCAAGCGTAAATTTTCATTCCGGCACCGTGTTTTTTTTTTTCACCCCGAATTTTCGACTGTAGCACGCGGGCGAAACTTAAAAAAAAAAAAAAGAAAAATAATAATGCCATAATTTTAAAGCCTCGGCATCTCTCACCTCCGCCACACAATTCATACACATTGATTTATTTTTAGATGAAATGTCAGATTTCTCCTGGGTGATTCCTATTAACCCAAATAACTCTTTTGCACGGGGGAACGGAGACCGATCCGGGATTAATTCGTGTTTGTCTATCAAAAACGTGTGTAATAATGATGGCGGGAAATTTATTTTGAAAATCTCGACCATTGGCAAATCGTGCCAAGATCCCTTTCGGCTAGACGGGAAAACCTCGGAAAAGCGAGAAAAAAAAACAAGTGTCTGACTCCATTCCAAGGCGTTGTACAAACATACAGTTTTAAAGGAAAGAAAAGCGAGGGAGCAACTTTAAAATGACAAAAATCAAAGTTAAAAAACGTTGATGTGACATGATCATAAATTATAAATAAGTTTTCAAAAGATGAGAAAAGTAAAGTAGCGAAATCGGTCAAGGAGAAGAGGTAAACGCCGAATGAAAAGACTCGGAAAATGTGAAAATCCCATGCATATTTACGTTTCATATCTAGAATACCTGACGTCTAATTTAAGAAACTTTTTAGTGTAAATCACCGACCTCGGGTTAAGATCGAAAATTGCACCGCAATAAGATGAAAAGATCCATATTGCTGAAGTCGAAAATTCCCACCTTCCTTATCCAAAATTCGAAATCCAATCGGATTTTGCTTAATTCTATCCGCCATCAGTGCCGTATCTTATATTAAAGAAAGTCAAAAGGGCAAAGAAGATACAATTGTTTCATAATCTCAACAGGTTACGGGTAATCGATGATGATATAATTGATACATCAAATATATTATATATATTAATACTTATAATCGGTGAACGAAGTCCCTTCAAACTCTCAGCATTCACGATCACGCACCGAAATACCGTCAGTTTCATATTACTTTCCACGAGCAAGAAACTATCCACTGCAAAGAAAGGAGGTAATTAATCTATTTTCATTCGATACCGGGTGTTTTTGCGTGTGAAATTCTGAAAATAAAACATCGCTATTGACAAAACCGACTTATTTCAGGAACAAACAGACGATCAATTAACAGCAAAAAATAAACCGTTGCCGCGGCAAGAGAAAAGGAGCACTCCGTCTTGGCAGAAAAGAACAATCGTTACAACATTTTGAACATATAAAAATCGAACAGCCATCTTCAACTTAACTGAGAAAATCGGGAAATCAAGCATTTGAAATAAAATGATCAGGGACAGACATCAAACATGGTGCCCTTATTAAAAGGAATAAGCATTTTAAGCTGCCGCGGTAAACTGATCTTATTCTCACTGTTTAGTACTTCAGTCCCTCACGTTGTCTGATACGGCGCTAAATAAATTGTTAAGCTGCAACACAAAAATTGTGTCTACCGCCACGATCCGCATCTCGCGAAATTCCCCGACACCGCTAAACCCTTGCATTTTTTTCTAATGGTCATTAATGTTATGCATTTCGGCATAACTCGCTTAATCGAACCTTTATGGATTTTGTCAAAATTCAAAAATCTTATATCCTCCTTTTTGGCGAGTTAATCGCTCGGCTACTCGGATAATTATGAAAAAGGAAAAAAAATTGTGCTGGAATCTCCTTAAGTTCGGACGCGGTAACTGAAATCGTCGGTCGAATTTGTGCAGCGAGTCGAATTTTGAAGTGAATCCAAGAGGGAGGCGAAACGTTTCTTATGCGGTCTCCCGCTACCGAAAATTCTTTAACGAGACAGAAAAAAAAGCTGCTCATGTCGTTAATGGGATTCGCATTGCAAAAGGGAAAGAAAACGGTCAGGAATATCAGTGGAATTAGGGTTTTACAACAGATTTTAAAACCTTTGCTGCAGGAACGAACCCCAAATTTCTAATGCGCGTACGATTTTTTTTTTTTTAATGTAACACATGTGAATATGCAAATTAATATAAAAATAACTTAAATTTTATTGATTTCTGGCTGCGTGTCCGTTTTTTCTCATTTACTGAGTGTTACATTAACTCGTTCATCGTTTTCTCCTTCATCGCTTTATTCTCCAGGAGCGTACTTTGGACGAATATGAATAATATGTGTCCACCTCGTGTGCAACGCGATTTCGGAGTTGTCTCTCTTAGGGCGCGGCCTCGGTGTAGGACATGATAAATTTTCGTTTTTACACGATCCGTATAATGCACGGCATTTTGTATCGAAAGCATCTCCGTAGACACCATAAAAGTAAGCTATAAAAAAAGGATATGTTGTGAAGCAGCCAAATGAAAGGTCAATTTTCTGAAAATCCTTTTTTTTTTATTGACTCCGCTTCTTATAACGCAGCTTTTCCCACAATGCGAAACGCACTGATAGTGTTATGATGGGCTAACCGTGTTTTAGTACATCAAAAAAATCAAACAAATTTTCCCGAGCATACCTGGCTATGGCAGAGTTTCGGACGGACGAATGCATTTTCCCTAAGACGATTTGCTTTCTGTTCGAACAATGAAATTCTTCTATGCATGTAATTTTCGTCTTTTCCATTTATCTCCACTATTCTGTGGGAAAAATCAATTTTTAGCTTAATGTTGTTCTCCTTCTCCCCTGTTTAACAACAGCTTCCGAACTTATTCGTTATAATGGCGAAAATATTCTAGCTTCCGCAAAGTGGCGATTTTTTGCGTTCGCTCTACCGCAATTTGTTAGCATTAGAATTTACTTTATTAGCATTTGCGTCTCCTCGTGTAATGTGCCCCTCGCAAGAATACTAATAAAGCAAAATGCATACATTCCTGCATTCGATATTTTTTTTTTTCTTTTATTTGATTTTGGAATCGAATTCGGCTTCCGCACGCTCCTTTTTTACGCCGCCTTCCCCCGCCGAACTTCCAATATGCTGCCCAGTTAGAATGCCGATCGCATACTTCGATTTTTATATTTCGGCATCACACCGATTTCGCAGCTCGCACGACGATGTCTTCCTTTTTTTTTTCTTTTTTTTTTCCTTTATTTTCCAACTCCATTTTGTTCTTTTCTTCTTTCCTTTCCTGTCGCCGCTGCAGAGACGAGCGATCTTTTCGCCCGAATCAGGTGCTGAAGCTTGAAAAGGTACGTGAAATTTTGAGGTTGTCGTGCTCCGGAGCGAGGGAAGAAGCAACGGCATGGAATTGTTTTTATTGAATTTAAATTAACGATCCGCTGTCCACTGGTCAAAATGATGAACGAGCTTTTGCAATTTGAAATTGCTTTAAAAGAGCGAGCGAAATCCGATATTGAGTATGAATACCTCGTTTTTACATTTATGCTACGGGAACCTAAATATTGAAACGCAGACGATCACCTAAACCTTCCGCCGCGGATCATTTGTCCATAAGTAAATATAATCATCTGTGCTGCAAATATTAAACACAATTGAATTATAAAATTATCATCTGGATATTCTCCACGTCGGAGCCGATTAAATTTAAATTTGTTTACATGCTTTTGAATTTTTTTTTTTTTTTTACATTTTATAGCCGCTTGATTTAAATTTCATCCATTTGAAAATCGTAAAATCACAGTGAGAATGAAAAAAAATAAAATTTATTGATACATAGTGCATGTCTCCTATATTTGAAATCGTTTGTTTAATAAACCATTTCATTCAACAGAGGTAAATAATGGATACGACTCATTGCATATTTATAAAATACAATAAATTTTTTTCTCTTGTCACAACATATTTTGTATAAAAGTGCTTGCACTATTGTAGTTGCTATTACTTTATGATTTACATATAAAAGTATTTTGATAAATAAAATTTGCTAATAGCGTATAAAAATATAATAAAAGCTTATAAATTTCTTTGGGTACCTTGAGTAAGGCATGATACCTTTAGGTATAAAAGTTTAACAAAACATTATATAACTACTATATTAAAAAATTACAGAGAAATTTAACGATTTTCTCAAATTTATTTTATTATTCAAATAAATTACATAATATTTATCTTTTTATAATATTAAAATCATTTATTTGAGCATTAGATTAGTAAAAAAAATGAATATTCTGTATGTATTTATTCGCAAAAAAATATAAATCAAAAAAGAATGAATTATTTTTAATTTAATGAATATAATATGTTAATATTATCTTCCAGCAATATATTAAGAAAAGACAGTAAGTCACAACAAAAACATTTTATTAATTAATACACAAAAAAATATGAATCCCATAAAAATCTTAAATTTCGTATGATATATAGGCATAAGAATCTATCTTAATTTCAAAACAATGTCTCGAATACGGTCATCTACACTGCATTATACTAACAGTCGTGTTTGTACTAAGTCGAAGAAAAAGAATGGTTAAGATTAGTTGTTGATTTTCATTGGAATAATGCAATGAAAAAATTGAGTTCTACAAAATTATGTTAATTTAATTTAAATTATACTTTTGTGTTCTAAGAAAAACTAGAGCTATAATAAAAAATTATCCTAATTTTAGTCTCATATTATATAAAAACAGAGTATCATGCAGCAGAGTTATATGATATACTATGCAAATTATGGTATAGAAGATAAATTTCAATTTTTTGAGCTAAAATTTAAATATGTTTCACTATAATTCATATCTTCGAAACTTTATGTTCAGTTTGATGAAAAATTGTTTTCTTAAATAAATACCAGGATTTTTCAGTGTAAATTAATTAATTCTTTCTAATTAATTTTTTTTTCACTATATATCTGAAATTTGTCAGAATCTGAACGACAATTTAATCGACGTCACTATATATTTTATAATAGACTATCTAATGAACTACACCGATCATACATTACTAATTATTAATTTATATTTTAATGAAGCACTTGAGTTTGGAGTATAATTTGCAAAGCAAATTGGAACGAGTAAATCATTTAAAAATTATACAACAGGACTTATCACTATTGATTAAATCTATGCGCACAATGACCAAATATATATACTAAAAGCATTGCATAAATGTATGTATATATATATATTATTGCTTGGAACTTTAAAAATTTCTTTTATGGTTTTGATTTTGTATATCGATGTTATGCAGTTAAGACGCACAACGTTGGTCTTATATTTGTTTTAATATAATACAAGAATACATATTATAAAAATTCTGATACATAAAATGAATGATTGAAAACGAAGATGAAATTCATTTCTATTTTGTTTTATTTATATACCTTCTTTTTTTAATGTTCTCATTCTAATATGTTGGACGGTTTCCCAATATGAGGAGATCCCTTCCTCCGCTGTTTTCTACGATCCCATTTTTCTTTGCGTTACAGAAACCAACACCGATTTTTTCGCTCGGAGGTTTACTCTAATACATTTTTTTTTAATATTTCAGAAAATTACTGAATGAAAATTTTTGCGATTTACCTAGAGCAAATTTTCTGCTTTTAATATGCCCTTAGATTCCAAATATTTTTCCCTCTATTCATTTGAAAGCCTTCTATTTCGCCAAATCAAAGTTTTTTGCTATATATATATATAAATACGCAAACTATTTGAAGTCCTCCGAACATGTTTCCACCGTGATTCAATATCACTGCCAAACATTTTTCCTAACCTCGCTTGGGAGAAAACATTTTATGCCAAATGTTGCCATATTGCGTAAATTTTTACTCAAGATTCAATATTTATGTGATTCTTTTTGAAAGGTCAGAACTATATATACAGGTCGAAAGTTCAGAACTTAATAATGCAAATCTCAAATATCCAGTATCTTTTAATGTATGCGAAACTGTAAAATAAATTTCTCTCCTTCTTATTTTGATGTATAATGTAAAAGCAATGAGAATAAATTCCAGATAATAATATTGAAAGGCAAATCGAAAAGAGAAAAATTCTTTAGGTAATTTATTAAATTGAAAAACTCCTGGACGGATGAACAGTGAAAGTACTGTAATAATGCTCAATAAAAATAGAAAATAAACATACATAAACTTCGAGTTAACAAATTTACAGTGAAACATTAAAACTTAACAGGGTTTTCATCTGTTGATATCATATAATAATATAAAAAATTATTAAATTGTATAAAATATTACTGTATTCCTATTAAAAACACGAGACGAAATGCTTTTCAATTTAATTGTACGGGCACATGCATGATCCACAAGACACATTTCATGAATACTAGAGTAATGACCCGAGTGATTGTATGCGAATAATGTCTTTTGCGATCACTATATTGGGAATAACAACGAGAAATTGATTTCTGCCGCCCTATACATTTGATATGTCTGCAGAAGAAGCAGGTGATTCTGTAGCTAAACTTGCCAACGTTTATGGGACTGAGGTGGCAGATATGGAAAGGGTGGGTGATATCATAAATCACTTATCAGACAAACTATTTCACATAAGATTTTCTATCCAGACCACGAATAATATCAAGAAACGAATGTTATTGAAATTGTTAACTATTATACCGGAAACGAAGAGCTTAAATAGATTCAGGAATTGCGTTCTTGGGGTATTTCCTCTGGTACTGCTAGAGCAGCACTTCATTTCTTTCAGATATATTTGAATGTTATCAAACCAATATTGTTCTATATTGCATAAGATTTGAGTTCAGTCTTTCCGCTCGATATCATTTCTTATGCGGTGGAAACATTCATAAAAATTTACCCCCTGCGTATTTAAATCAAAATTCATATCACCCCTATTTGTAATTATGTCATTTTTACATTTGTAACATTTGCCTGCGCTCTGGCAAAGATGCATAGTGTAATCTTAGATCCTCATTTTTGCTATTTCTCTAAGAATGCATTTAAAAATTAAATGCATGGGAAATAAAAAATTTCAATTCTGCAACACAATTTCCCTCTATGTTCTTTTCTTTAAGATTAACGAATTCTTTACCTCATGAAGTTTCATCACAATGATTTCCAATTACACGAAGTTAATATCTATCGGACAAATTAACTCGCTCGCGATTTACCTAAATTTTAATATAGTTACTTTAGGAAGATCTGTGAAGATTTCTAAATAATCGAAAATATATCAAAGAATCGAGAATCAATTGTGACTGTATATATTAAACTTTACGTGATTTGCATTGTTTTTAAAAAATAAATTGTTGAAAAGTTTTTAAAACTTTATACCTAACATTAGTATTTCTAAATCAACTTTACAACTTTGTTCTTGATTTAGAAGTCATTATTTCACTTGGAGAAAGCTATTGATAGAGCAAAATAGCTTTTAATGAGTCTATTTAATTTTTAAGAGTAGCACTTTTCTCTTAACCGAAAAAATTAATTAATTTCACTTTATTACTTTTTCTCAACCTTTCTTTATTTGAGTAATAGAATCAAATTACTAAAATGAAAAATTAAAAAACCTCTTAGAAAAAGGCAGAATGCCTTTTTTTTATTTTCAGTCCGCAAATGGTTTGGTCAATTTCCCTGTACAGTCTAAACTTGAATTTTTTGTCCCTTCTTGAAAATAAATCCTTTTATATTTCATGGGTTTTCTCAGTAATCAAATTTATAACTAAAAATATTTTTTATAATATAAAATTTTAGTGCAAAAAA
>JAOWBB010013132.1:0-50444 GCA_028565995.1 Ricinus marginatus
CCCCCCCCCCCCCCCCCCCCCCCCCCCCCCCCCCCCAAAAAGAAACGGATTGAAATCCTTGACATAGTGAACTAAGGAATTTCAGTATTTTTCTCAATTTTTACTCATTTTCGTACATCAAAATTTTCAATCGTTTTTTTTTGCTTCGGCCCTTATTTAGGTGTTCAAATTTTAAACTGTATCAAAGCTCTTTTAAAATGCGATTTCGTTTTATATCAGTCCTACTTATGCTTTCGGTTTAAATGTCTGTCTGAACAATCAGTTCGATACATAAATACATATAAGTTTAATTTTTTCTTAAGATTGTTATTGCTCTGGCCAGTTGCTGCTTTTGTTTGTTAGTTGTTTATTGGAAATGTTTGTAGCATCAATCAAAAACTTATTCCTTACGTGAAAAAAAATGTGCAGCAGTATTTTTTTTCGTTTCGACTCCGTCCTAATAATTCAAGTTTAGAAAATTTTTAACTTGGGAAACTTCAATTATTTGTTCAATTTATGTATTGCCAAAAGAAATATTAAATGATGAAAATTTTCAAGCAGGCAATTTTAGCAATTAAAAATTAGTTACATAATCAAAATTTTTTCTTAATTTTTAGTTGTTAGATTATTTTTTGAGATTCATTTTTAAAATTGGGAAAGCAAGCGCGAAAAATTATATTGATCTGTCGTATTGGAAAAAAATGATCTCTAAAGTTTTTGATATTTTATGTAAAACCAACTTTGAATTTAAGCATTAGAGACTTACTATCGATATAAAGCACATGAGAAAAATTTATTACTACTGAAAATTCCCAATTATTGCGATAGTATTTGTCTTAAAAATCGAGAACCGTATAGAAACTACAATGCTAGAATCATTTTTGGATTATATGAGCAATTTGAACAAAACGAAGAAATATTACATCTTAATATTACTAAAAACTTAATTAAAGTTCATAAATTAAAGAATTTAGTAATTCTGGGCTTTTAAAATCCAATTGATTTGTACTGTAATTTATTGTTACAGTCAATAATAATTGCAATAAATGACACCTAATAAGTTTAGCGTTTACTTTTGCTCATATTTATAATTGTTAGTTTTGTGAAGTTTTCTTGTATAATAAATGACGATTATTGCATGATCGTCGAAGCTACTTTCGTAAACGATTGTGATGCTTCATCTTGCCTTAAGCCGTCGAGCTTTGATAATTTATTGTACAAACATTAAAATATTTATACATATATATATACACACAAATTTTTCCTGTAGACTTTTCTTAACTAAGAAAATTATATGTATATTGAGAAAATATATATATATATATTTTTTATATATACAAATTACATGTATATTTATTAGTCTTACTCTTATCGAAGAATTCATTTCTTTAATTAGTTACGTAAATTTTTCCTCAGTAATTAATTTTAGATATTATTTATTTCCTTCGTGAATTTCATGAAGGAACAATACCCCTGTGATGTATATAACGTAAACATTATACTTATTACCTATTGTGTTAATTTTTATATTAAAAATTTTACACGAGAGCCATGATTCCGGAAAATTATTTAATGAACTAAGAGATTCTAAAAATTAATTTTACGTAAGGTTAATTGTGGCCGGAATATCAGACCTATCTGACAATAATCTAAAAATATAAATATGCAATTGTGAGTCCAAATCCAAAATTAAGACCCTAGTTTAAGAGTCCGGAAACGGAAAAAACAAGATTTCCACTAGGATAGCCATATAGGAAGTTGGAAAAATTAGTTACAAAAATTTTTTAAATAAAAAAAGAAAATAGAAAATTAAATGCAATTTAATTAATTTCAATATCACCTCCTTAATTTTCATGAGCTCGCTTCCTTTGATTTATTTCCAACCATATAAAGTGTAATTTCCAATCAATTTTAATTAAAATTCAATTTTTTCATTTTTCAAAATTCATTAATTGTCACATTACATGTAATTGTTTTAATAAATGATGAAATAAAAGAAGATTGTTTTGTTGTTTATATGTAAATTTTCGAATATGATTAATTTTAAATAAAATATTAAAATATTTTGTAATAGTAGTCCCATAATGTTTTTAAAATGTGTCGCCTGAAAAATTTTATTAATTTGACCGCGCTGTTTAAGAAAGTTCGCAGTCCATGTCATATAGGTGATAAGATTGTACTAAATCTAAATAAGAAAGAATAAATCGCAGCATTTTACACATAATTTTGCACGAATAAATTTTCTTAAGCAGTACGCACAAAGGATTTAATTTTCTATCAGCTCCTCCACCAGAAAATTGTTTCTTATTCCAGTTACATCTAAATTTTCATAAGTTTTCAAGTCAAATGTAGTACTAAAATAAAATATCTTAATAATTTTGAAGCCAGTTGGCGACGAACAAGAAGAATTTCGATATCCAATTATTATTTGCTTCTTTAACCAAATTTCGAATGAATACGGAAAATTAAAAACTGCCACGTTGAGAGGTAATTATTGTTTTTTTTTCGGTTCTGTAAAATCCAAATATATACTTTATGAGGTAAAGTTATAAAATAACATTCTTTAATCATTTTTGATTTAAGAATAGAAATATATTTATTAGTTTAAATTTTTAGAGCAAAAAAATTCGCAATTTTTCTTTCCTCTTTAAATGCTAATCAAGAGCCATTTTATCATCATCTTCGTCTTTTTTATCTTTTTTTTCGTTTTCATTATTTTCAGTTTTCTTCTTTTTTTCCACGTGTTTCGCTTCGCCTTCTTTATCTTTTCTATCTTGATTTAAGGTTGTATTCTGTAAAGCTTTCACAAATTCTTCCATATTGCCCTGCAAAAAAATAGGATTCGTTAAAACATGAAAAATAACATAAAATATTTTTGGAATGTGGATTTTTGGAGAAATGCTACCTATAAACTGAATATTATATTAATAAACGTGCATAATTTACAAGGATTTTCAGAATTTTTTAAGAGGATATGTCCCAAATAAATTTATTTAAATTCAAAAAACTATCAAAATTTTTTAACCTGATTAGCAGCATTTACAGCATTTTCTCCAACCTGAAATTGTTGGACTACAGGTCCTAACTGTCCAGATTGAAGCGCTGCGCTGAACATACTAACAGCCTAAAAATATCAAATATTACAGTTGAAATATTTTTAAGTAACAGAACCTCCTTTAACAGTTTTCTAACCAAGTTGTAGAAGTTTTTAAATAATATAGATTTTTTTCCTCATGATCTAGAAATCAATTTTTTTATCAATATAAATCTATTTACTAATATCTTACAACCTACTATTATATTTATTATGAATAAATTAAATATATCAATATATTATGCAAATATTTGTAAAATGGTAGAGATTTAATTCTAAATAATAATAATAAAAATAATGTGAAAATTCATAAAGAACATTAACTGAAAATTAATAGTAATAAATCATACTGAACCTGTTGAAACTGAGGCGATGTAATTGTTGAACGCAACTGTTCTTCTGTTGATTCATTTCCACCTATGTTAGGCAAATGAGGAGATAACTCTCTCACTAGATTGGGATCATTTAATACTCCAGCAATACTTTCTGAGTTTAATGCATCTGACAGGTCAACTGAAACAAATAGTTGTATAAATTGTTTTAATATCAAACAATAATATTTTAATATGTCAATCTAATATGGATTGTAAAGAAAAGTAATACAAAATATTTATTTCATTTATTAATAAAACAATTTATTGATAATAAAAATAGAGAATTATTATAAAAATCTTTAAATTCATTTAAATTTATTTAATAATAATTGAAGAAGATATTTTTGTTTTATCTTTTAATAACATTATCAATTTATCAATAAATAAATAGAATAACATCTTGTTTAGCAATACAAATGCTGATTTTACAAAAATATTTCTTTATAATTTTATCTTTCTAAAATTTGATTAATTAAGAAATATATTTACCATTAGGAGGTGGATTTGACTGTGAACCTGGAGCTTGAGTTAAATTTGACAGAAATTTCTGTAAATCACTCAACTGAATTGGATTGTTTGCTGTAAAGGCTGCAGTATCTGGTCTTGAACTTGATGTTCCAGTATTAACAGCATTTGTTCTGAAAAGGAAGATTTGTTTATTTTCTGATTAAAAAAATCATTGAATTGTATAAAAAGTCATTTTTTTTTACAATTATAAATAAAATTATAAAAAATTATCAAATTTTATTTCTCAATACCTTGCAGATGAATCAGTTACATTTGCAGAAGTGGACTGAGGTGTTGATGCAGTAGTTGCAGTTTGTGATGTACTTCTTGCATTATTTTGATTAGGTCTATTCATAGTACCCAACAAACTGCTGAGCCCACCTAATTGACTTCCAGTACCACCAGTTCCAAATTGGCCAAATAATTGCATTAATTGTTGTTGTGACATACTTCCAAGAAGATTTTGTAAATCACCATCTAAAATTTAGATATAAATAAATGTAATTAATAAATCAATCTTATCATATAAATATTAATATTTATTTTGGATACCATTGCAAATAATAATAAATACATTAATAAATTTTTCTTTTTTTGTTATGAACTCTTATATTTGAATAAAGCTCTTATAAATAGTTTTTGTTTTAAATAATTTTTACTTATCAAAATCTAAAGTTTGAAGAAAATACAAATGTACATTTAAATTAGAAACTGACTATATATTTATTATTATTAAATGTTGACTCTGCAATTTTAATCATATACGTTATATAAATATTTAGATGCTAGAAAACTATTATTAGAAAACAAATATTAGATGAAAAGGTGGTTCAAAACTAAACAATTTACAAGTTAAATTAACTTTGACTTAAAACATTTAACTTGAAAAATGAGATCATTCAGTAAAAATATAAACTGTATTAAATATACATATGTATATTATTACCTGGTGTGGTACCACCACTTCGACTAGAACCCGCTGTTGGTGGGTTATTTAGCATTTCATTAATCTTCTTGCAATTTTCTTCATCTTTGTCAGTTTTTGGTTCTTGAAGCCAGAAAAAAAACTTTCGACTTGACTTAAATTTCAAAACATAAACTCTTCCAGTTGTACATTGTTCGACTTTTTTAAACTCACAATCATCAGGAAAAATGATTAAATCCTAAAAAATATATTTTGCTAGTAATGAAAATGTGACTAATTAAGAAAAAACAACAATAATGATTACATTAAAAATGGAGCAAGAAAAATTCTCTTACATCTTCAACAGTTCCTGTAGTTCTGTCTTTCCAACAAAAATGCATCAATGAATCATCTGACTGATATATATAAAGAAGACCTTTTCTCTTGTCAGGATGCACCATTTTACCCTTCATAACCATTTTTCCTGCTTTGAATTCAATCAAATTCTTTGTCTGATTCCGCGAAGCTGCATTTCCAAAAAGTGCCGCTGAACTAGGCATTTTTATGCTTTTTATATGAACTAATTTCGAGTCAAAGATGTTCACTAATCCAAACTAATAGCATGAGAATAACTAATCAAAAAGCTTCGCAAATTGGCGACATTACTCGCGTATTTGAATGAAACATCGTCGGGAAGCAGTTGATAGCGTCTCGAAAAGCATTATACCAACTTGTTTCAAACCTGCGACAAGTTTTATTCAAACAATAAACCAAAATTTATTTGACAGTTGTATTGATTGTAAAGGAGATATAATAAATATCATATACATTACTAAAAGATAGTAGGAAATAAGATATATAATTCAAGTCTTTACAGTTGTATTTTTTTATATAAAATGGACAATGGAGATAATTAAAATTTTTTACTCCTTTATAAATTATCCGTTTGAAACTCATTCATCACATGCAAAAATAAAATACAAAGAAATAATGTGATAACGGATTATTTAAATTTCACTTTTTCAAATATGTGATGATACTTTTTTCTTTATTTCCTATATTCTTTTAAACTTTTAATTAAATTTATTTTTTCACTTCTTGACTAGTCCTTAACTGAAAATCATTGACATCATGCGGGTTGAAGATAAACTGCGTTCTTATCAGTGTCTAGTATGTGATAGACATTTCAGCTCTAAAAATTCCCTTAAGTAAGTAATTCTTAAAATAGGTTTATAAGTTCAGAAAATGCAAAAAGATACACATATTTCTTTATTTAGGGTTCATCTTGAAAGTCACGACCAACTCGAAAAGTATATTTGTAAAGATTGTGGTGCTTCATTTCATACTCAAGGCAGTTACTATGTTCATATTCGCCGCCATGGAAGTAATTCTATAATTTGTCACTTTTGTGGTAAAACGTTTTATCATAATGATAAATTTAAGTGTCATCTTAGGACACATACAGGTTTGTTATACAGTTGAATACACTATAATTATTTTCTATTCAGAAAGAATTACTTTTTAAACCTATTTCTCTTTCATTTAGTTTTGGTATGAATGGATCATTTAAAATTTAAATTTAAAATCAGTATTTTAAAATTTAAAGCTAAATGAGAAAGAGATTTTATACTTTGCATCTTAAATTATTTAAATATTAGTTTTGAATTATAATTCCTGAAATGGCAATATAAAAGCAATTTAATATTTAAAATTAATTTTCTATGACTAGCAACTAGAAAAAATAATTTAATAGTGCATTAGTAGGGTATTTAAAATTTAATCTCTATGGGTTTATTGCTTCCCATTATAAAAAAACTTTTTATATTTTATTTTGAAAAATATGATAGTTAAAAAAGAGCTAAGTTTGAATCATGGTAAAAAAATCAGTAAATTGATAGTAATTAAACTGAAATGAATTGCTCTTGTTAATTTTTATAAAAGCTTATTTATATTTGTAAAGGAAGTTTAATCAAATTTTAGGTGAAAGGCCTTATGTTTGTAAACATTGCCCTAAGAAGTTTACTTCCAGAGATAATTTGAAAAGACATGATGTACTAGTCCATAAGAATGATCATGATTTTTGCTGTGGAATTTGTAGGGAAAAATTTGTTTTCTACCAAAATTTTTTAGGTAAGATTCAGTTAATGATTTTTAAATTAAAAAACATTAATCAACTAATAACACTATATTATGCAGCTAGAAATGCTGCATACTTTTAATTAAATAAATACTAATTATTTCCTTATAAAACCATAAAATCTTTTTAATGCATTGAATTAAGTAGTAAATTTGCCAATTAACCTTTTTGAATTTTAAAAAACTTATTTTTGTATTTTATCATGTAAAATAAGTTATATTTTTAATTAATTATTAAAACATATTATTAAATAAACATATTCTTTGAACCAGAATAATATGCTTGGTCCAATAAATTTTTAATTTAAGAATTCAATGTTTTATAATATTTGCTTTGCTTTATAATATTTGCTTCATTTAATAGAATATTGCCTTAAACAATATATTTTAGAACAGTGATTGGTAGTATATTCTGCAATATCAATATAATTATCACATTTTAATGATTTATATCTTGCTTTGTCAGTCTGTAAGTATAATTCAAACTTAATGTGTAGTGAATTTGGTAAATTAAAAAAAACTACAACTTTAAAACATTATATAAAATTTTAATTTATTATTATATTTTGTGCCATAATTTTAACTTCATTTTTGGGGAAATTTACACATTTTATAATTTTCCATGTAACAATTTAAAAAATGATTTTTAACAATTATGATCTGCAAAGTCTATCATAATGTAATATCAATATGGCATGTATATTAAATTTATGACAAAAACCAACACATAAAAATCAACACAATTGATGATAATTTGTTTTATTGCAATTATTGGACCTGTAAATTGTAATTTTTTTTGTTTTCCTTATTTAGATCATAAAAAATGTCACAAGCAACCACAAAGTTTTCACTGTGAAGTTTGCAATAAAGCCCTCAAGTCCAAGAGCGTTTTGATCAGACACACAAGAATTCATACCGGAAAAAAACCATACTCTTGTGAATTTTGTTCAACCTGCTTCTCAGACTCATCGAACAAAAAACGTCATATGAAAATTCACGAAAATAAATCTCAAATTGATTCTAGTCAACATGAAAACTTAAAAGAAATCATTCCTAGTCAAAACGAATTAATACCTAATAATAACCTTACAGTAGATTTAAGAAATACTCAGTTTCTAGTCTTTATAAATATTAATTCTTTTCATTAATAATTTGAATATTAATTGTTTTATATATATTCGTTAAAAAAAAGATATTGAGAATGAAATTCATTTCAAAAAATTAACATGATTCCTAATAAATAGTAGATTGACAAATTTTTCTACAAAATCCAAATCTAGTCATCATTTGCGACTGAAAAATTTAACTCCCGATCTATGAACAGTTTTTGGTATATGAATTTGTCTTATATTGTAAATTCATAATTTTTGTCATAAACCAGTAGGATCTTCGAAAAATGGTCAAAATAAATTTATCCTTCAAATTACAGAAAATTAATGATTCTGTAGTTTAAATGAGATGCATTTTTAATACAGGATATAGTTTTCTAGATAAACAAAGATGAAAAATAATTTTAATTTATTTTATTTAAAATTGAGCAAATTATTTTTTGTTTGGAACGTACATTTAAGACTTTTTAAATTGATTCTTAGTTAATGCAGCTTGTCATTGATTAATTTGGTTTTGAGAAACCAAATTCAAGACTTAATTACCACTTTCTCAACCAATTTCCAAGACTTAATTAATTTTCAGTTAGCTTTTGTACTTTGATCTTATTGCCATGTATGTCAGTTGGTGCAAGTAAAAGTCGCGTTATAGGGAAAAGTTTAAGATGGCAACTTCATAAATTAGTTTTATTTATTTAGGTTAATTTTATCTTAAACAGAAGTCTAAACAATTATGTCATACAGATCTAGTCAGATCTCTAGTAAAACCTTTTTTTTACTAATTAACAGAATTCACTAATAATTTATTGGTTTCTGTTCATATTTTTTTACTTTGTGAGTTTTTATAAAGCTTTAGTGAACAGTCAGAAATGAAGATATATTTTTTTCGTTTTTACCAATGAATTTTTTTGTATTGCTATAAAAGATAATATCCTTGTTTATAATAATTTAGATAAAAACTTTGATAAGTATTTTTATTGTGATTAATGATATTCTCTGGATTCTATTCTTTAATAATTTTTAATTTTACTGCAAAAGACTCTGCTAATGGAGTATTTTTAATATTCCTTTAATAGTTCATGTAATAATAATTATACTTTTATAGTACTTGGTAATAAACCTCACCATTTCTCAAGTCTGAATATAAGATTAAAAAATGGCTAAAAAATCTCCCTCAATGATTAAAAGTTTGGAGAGATTTTAAATCTCCAATGTTGTTGCAATGTACTGGAAATGTTATTTCCATTATCATATTGTTATTGTATATATTGCAACATATAGTATGCAGTTTTCGGGAAAACTTTTTTAGAATGAGTATTTACTATCAATTTCGTAAAAAAGGCTTTAATTCCACCATAATTAAAAAATTTTTCATTGTAAAGCATTTGGAAAAATCTTAATTGATATCAGAGAAATTGAACTTTTGTTTCACAAATTATTCGGCATAACTTTAAATTTATTATTTAATTTAAGGCTAAATAGTTTGAAAACAGATTGCTTCAATGAGTTGAGAGGTTCAGATGAATAAAAGAGTTACTTTTAAAACAAAAAATATTCTGTACAAGTGATCTATGAAAAGGTATTCGTTTTGTATCAAATATTTTCACATTTTTGTCGAAATGTAGAAAAAATAAATTTCATGAATTTTATAGACTACTGATATTCGTTCAAATCTCAACATTAATATTTAATTTAAAATAAATAACAATGAACGTACAAAATATATTTATAATTTTCGTTTTATTAAATTAAAAATTCTTATTCAAAAGAATTTGAATATGAATTGTTTCAATCAAACAAATCGGATATCGAAAATATCCGATTTTATAAAATGGAAAATAAAGTTTAATTTTTTAAAGTGAAAATATTAAATTACTTTTGTTTAGAAGAAAAAAGAAAACTTTAGATTTAATTCTAGCAAGAAAATCTAATATTATTTATGTTGTGATTAATTGGCTTTGAAAACGATTTTTACATTTTTTTGAGAATGTATTATATGAAATATGATTCTCAGGGAAGGGGGAAGAAAATATTCTCACTTTATACGGAAAATCATTATTCAATTGGAGAGATTCAAAATTAAAATTACTAACCATGACATTTTCACAACGAATTATACAACAATTATATTTAAGTTTTATTTTCCATGAGAATAAAACATAAGCAGATTTATAACATAAATCTACATAAAAAATTAGAAAAGTTACATCGAGCATTTCAGATGTAAAAATAAATAAAATATTTAAGATTCTCGATGCGATTCAACATTTTTTTGTTATACACATCTTTAAAAAATTATATTAAATCTGCTTTTGTATATCTTTTTATCTAATTCTTTCTTCTTTCTGCTTGACAACGAATCACTGACTAAGAATTTCTAATCTTTTAAACCAAGCAAATTAATATTTATTGATGAGTATTCAATCAAAAATAATACAAATTATTTAATCGTTACATAATTTATATTATTTGGAATATAATTTTTACAATTACATGTTAGTTTGTCTGTAATTCTTATTAAAATTATCATTTATGTCTCTTTTAAATATAACTTAAAAATAACTTGTGTATTTTTTTTTCTTTATTTGTGTATTTTATTGCTGTATCTTCGAAAAAAATAAAAATAATGGAAAAATGAGAAAAATTTAATTTTTTTAAAATTTAAAGCTTAAGTAAAAGTTCCTCTTTTTTTTTTTACATTTTTGGTGACTCAAAGTAACGTAAAAAAAATAAAATAGTTTGTCACTAATGCAAATTATATAACGTAAGGATTGAATATATTTATAATAGTTCTGAATATATTTTGGATAATTAACAATGTTAAAGTGAAAAGACATAAGGAAAATGAAATAAAAAGAGAATGAAATAAAAAGAGAATGAAATTAAAAAGCTCATTAAAAAAACGAAAAATCATATATTTTTAATGTATACCAAAAAATAAGATAAAGCTGGTAGAAAATATAGAAAATCTAATCCATACTCGCAGTCACTAGTAAAAGCATCTTTCTTAATATTTTCACTTAATAATAGTGTAAATGTTTACTCATTAACTTGAACTAGATGATGACATCAACTGGAAAATCTTTAAAAATAAATAGAAATTCTTAAAAATTTCTTTTTATGAAATTCTTTTCTTCTAGAAGGAAGAGCGATAAAGGTTTAATTAATAGGGAGAAATAATTTTTCAAAAAACAGATTCCTATTAACTGTTTAACCATTCCACTTTGGATTTAAGTTTAACCAACTTTAGAGAACCTTAACTGTGATACACGAATATCCCAAAATACCCGAGGAATAAAATTCATAAGCAATAAAATTAATATAATTTACTTCCTTTATTTGGATGCTTATTCATTTTTATTTCAGGCAAAAAATTTATTTCTTATAATTAACAATTTCATTCAAAATTTACGATACGCAGAACGAAAATTATTTAATTTTTTAAAACTAATGTTAAAAAATTGTTTGACTTTTACTGATATGTATAATTATACATTATTAACGAAATAATGAAATACAGATGTTTCCGATACATTCATAATTAAGATATCTAAAGCTATGTACATTTTAACATATAGATTAATATATATGAAAAACTTTTCTATGAAGAAATCGCTGCTGGGTTTAATGATTCCGAAATGGGCTGAATTTCGGAATGCGGAGCTGGCAAAAATGAAGTCGACAGAAGCATTAAAACTTGCTCATGCGAAGGTAAAGCCATAATAATTTTTGCTTCTTCTGAATAGTTGTTATCGGTTATTAGTTGTTGAAGTGTTTGGAACGCGTTAATTACATTATTCTGAAAATGAATATTTTAATGTCTTTATGAGAAATACTTAGCGTTAATTTTTCAAAATTAACTTTATAAGTGTAAATAAAAATTTATTTCAACTTATACCTTAATAGGCCGATACAAAATTAGTTCTGTTTCTTTATTCGCCAAATATAATTGCATTGATCTCTGAATTTGATGTAATTTTGACTTTATACAACGTTGTGACTCTTGGACGATTGCTCCGATTTGTTCCGGTGCTGCAAAAGGTTCATTGCACAGCTTGAATTGAGTCTGATCACCGCTTTTCTCCTTTACGATGTCATTAAATGTTTTCACCTGAAATATTTTCATAATGTATCAATCAAATCAGCTTTGAGTAATTTGACCTAACGCTTTTTCAGTAGATAGATCCATAAATATAGATAAATCCAAAGACATTCAATATAAATGAAGTCAGTTTCTATTTAATCGGAAATAAAAGGAAAATTTAATACGAATAACAGACTTTTTTTAAAAAAAAAATCGTTTACCATATGGAATCATATATATATATTCGTGAAAACTTAAAGAGAACTACATATAATAAACAAATCACATTAATAATTCACATTAAAATAATTCAAAAAGTCTTTTCTGTCTAACAAGATATGTTCTACCTCATAGTTCTAAGATAAACAATAAAATCTTTAAATTCATTCAAAATAACTTTTACAAAAACGAATTTATTTCTTATTATCAAACTGTATATTTCATTTCAGTGACTAACCTTATTTAAAAATTTAGTCAAACTAGAAATTAATAATTCTGTGGAATGCTCAATGAATGATTCGCACGATAATTTCAATTGCTTATCCACTTCTTTTCTGCTATCAATTGTCAGTTCCTTCACGGTTGGTGTGCCCTCTAGTAGAAATTCAAGCAGAGCATTGTTTGATCCAAGGGAGAAGAGACGATTTCTTTTCTGTAAAATTTCAAATTATTAATTTAAAGTTGAAAAAAAAGCATTCCAAAAAGAACGCTTAAATAAATAAATAATAAATAATTCTACTTCAAGCATATATATTAAAATTTTATAAAAGCTTTTAATAACAATTTCACCTGTAACAAACTAAAAGCAGCCGATTTCACTTTTGTAAAATCCAGTGCCATTTCTTTTATTGTAAAGTCGACCTGGAAGGGGGCCACTTGTTCTCTTAAAATTAATAGGTGCTTCATTTCAAATAATTTTCCGTCTATAATGCTCTAGAAAAAGTATATAATAAATATATATAATGTATAGCATTTAAACATAAGTTGAAATTTAAGTTTGCTTCCATGGTTTTTTTGGTTATTTAACGTGAACCTTACGCTTCTGCGAGAAATTTCGTTTGATGCTTGAACTATGCTTTGAACACACATGGCTAGCGCCTCTTGGGAGAGACCCTGAAAAATTGGTCTTTCAACACACCGATAAAGTCGGGAAAGTGTAACCAAAGTTCTTCTAACAGGAGGATACCACATACCATGAAGATCAGCAGGTGAATCTGGAAAGAAATACAACTGTCGTTTATTTGCCTTTATCAGTGCATAAATATGTTAATAATAAATTTTGTTTATAATTTATATAATAATATATATAAAAGTTTATAAATAACTATTATTATGTAATTATATAAATGTAAATAATATATCCGTTTTAAAATATTCTCCACGAAATTTAATAAAATTTTATTTTTTTAATAATAGTTTAAGTTAATAATAATACAAATATTGAATTGTCATATCATTCATTTTGTTTTCAGCATTCATCATGAACATTTTCAACGTTCACAATTCATAATACTGCGGTGATTTAAAATCTTATTTAAATGCTGAAAGGTAAACTCACTTCCGGCCCGAGACCGTGAATGATCGTGAACAGGCTCTGAGCTATTGATTCTTTCTACTTCTTGACTGGTAACAGAAGCTGCAGAGGCAATCGATAATCTACTCTCCGATCTTCTCATCTGTCCACTATTTGCTGCCAAAGACTGCTGGTCTTGCAGAGATAAAGCTATGCTCTAAATGAAATAAATGATAGTCGATTTTAATGATATATAAATATAACTATTTCAATAATTTCTATATAATTGACACAACGTTGTGAATTTTAATATTGAATGACTATGGAGAACGTGTAGATCTTTATAAGATTTGATTGAAAGTTTAATTTGCCTGATTAGAAATATTAAGAGCAATTAACCTCCATCATCTCCAGCTTTTCGGGATATGCTAAGTCTCCAGGAGAGGGTTTATAATTTAGAATATCAGATTGCAAATAAAGGTGAGCTCTAAAAACCAGCCGCTCTTGCACATCTTGCAGAAGTTGCCAAATCACCTTACTGAATGCTTCTAGTGATAAAGCTGTAATTATAAACTTCAAGTTCGTAATATATAGAATGGCTTCGTAAACAATAAAAAAAGATTTATAAGTTTTATTGTTTAATCTTTTTCATGTGAATTGCTCATTCATGGAAAAAGAAAACTTACGATTGTTTTGAACATGTTCCTCAATCATTTCTAGGCGAAGTATACTGCACAGTTCTGCCAGAGTTTCCAAATGATTTACATGAATTATAATAGGTCTTAACACATCATATAAATTGAAGCAAAGTCCTTCGAGATAATTCCTATAATCGAATCGTGATTTAAAAATGAATAATTTTTTATCATAAGAATTTGCAAAAGAATATAACTTACGTAAGAAGAATTGTTGGTTTATTGAAAAACTGAAAAAAAAGTTGATATTCATCCATGCATATATGAACGAGAAAAGCACAACCACTTCTAACAAGTGTGCAATGGTCACCTCTGTGTCTGATTGATAATTCAACCACTGCTGCTTGTACACTCTGAGACATTAGTTGCTTTCTTTGTTCAAAATAAACTTCATGACATTCTCCTAACAAATTATTATACCTGAAATTTATGAGTTTCATTTATCAAAAATTAAACAAAACAGAAACTAGTTTAATATTCTATTTTACTGTATTGTTTTAAAGTTAAAATTATAAGAAGAAAAATGAAAACAAAAACAATTCATTATGGTTTAAATTTTAAAAAATTACGAATTATTTGAATGTCTTATTAAAAATTCATCGAATTTTTAGCCGTTGGTTCGTATATTAAGAAAAAAATCAAGTGATTTAGAAAAATAAAAAGCAAAATTCGGATAACTAAATCAAATCAGTCATTTCAAGCATTCTGAAAAATTTTTTCTCCAAACTTTTGTTTTGTAAAATAAAATTGTAGTGAAGTAGTTTATGTGTTAGTTTATTTATGATTCTTAAGACCTGCAGAATAATGCAATGTTTTCATGAAAATTATCTTATTTGAAGTAATTTGTAAAATCTAATGGTTGACATAACTGATTTCTCATTTTTAAAAAAGTATTACTTACTCTATAGACTTATCCAGTCTTTTTTCAATATTATATACTATTTTCTTTATTTTAAATGATGATGCCTGAAATTTACCATAAAAAACAGCAAAATTGCCTCCATCAGTCTTATCTCTCTCTGAATGTTGATTGTTTGCAGAAGGCAGAACTTGATTCCTGGCTGATATCAAAGTCTGACTAATATACTGCTTCATCATATTAACTGCTTTGGACAAGCAATATTTTGATTTTGCATCATAATTTGTAGATTCCTTATAATTACTCTGATTAGGAAAAAGGAAATTTAAAATTTGTCAAATTAGATATTTTTAAATACAATTTGTTGTTATACATACTATATTTGTAATGACCTATACATTAATAATTTACTGAAAAGCTATGTATAGATATTTTCATAGTAATTTTGGTCTGTTATTTTTCTATTAACAATGATTGTTAATTATTCATTACATTAAATCATTACAATTACTATTATTATTATTATTACTATTATTATTGATAATTACCATTATAATGGTAAGAAAGTGATTGAATAATTCATTTAAAGTGAATTTACAGATGCTCTTGTTATCATTCTTAAGTCTTTATATTAGAACCATTATAAGTTTAATTTCCTTATTTGCTTATCTCTGAGAGGAGTTCAATTTTTATTCTTCTTAAAAGAACAATTAACCAACTAAGAAAATTGTTAAAATTACAGAATATAAAAAAAGAGAATCTCTGTAGAGATAATTATACTTTTATGATTTGTTTTAACATTAATTATTAGATTACATTTTTAACATTAACTGCTAATATTCAGTTTTTTAATTACTTACATTACTTTTTATATAATCTAAACAATCATCTAATTTATCCAAAATATTAAAAAATGTATCACTTATTGGAGATAGAGTTGGGTTACTTAATCTCTGCTGCAAACTATCCAGACAAATAAAATGTTCCAATCTCTTTTTTATTTCTTCCCAATTTTCAGTAAGCTTTGCCTGTAAAAACATTATCTCATGTTTAAAAACAAAAAATATAAGTTAATTAATTTTTCCAAAAGCTTATTAAAATTTTTTCAAGCTAAAAGCTTTTGGATCAAGGTTTTAACAATTTGACAGTATACAAAGGAAAAAATAATCATATGTCATCAAATAGTTTCTTTTTTCTTTAATGTAATCAAACTTACCTGTTCATCCAAAATTTTCTGACATGCATTATTCAAAGCATTAGTATTGTGTGAAACTAACTTATACTGTTCTAAGAGAACATCAAGTTCTTTTAAGCTTCCATCAACTTCTAATAAAACTTCATCAATCTCATCTCTCCAATCACATAACTGTTGATAATAGTCTAAATAATTTTCATTATCTTTTTCTATTATTTTATCTTCTATTTCTGAATATTTTGTTAAAAACTTCTCTACTGTTTCTATTTTATTTAATTCAGGTTCCTTGATAATTTCGCATTCAGCAAGCTGAAAAAATAAGTTGATTCACAATAAGCGATTATAGAATTTTTTTTATGTGTAAAAACGTGATGTTCTACTTTAATTAAAGCAAAGTATGTAATTAAAATTTAATATTTAAATTAATTCATATATTTTAAAACTTATTGGAAATAATGGTGATATAAATAAATTCTTACTTCTGAAGGAAGTGGTTGAAACTTTATTGCATCCGCAAGTTTATCAATGGCGCTTAATTGTTTCTCCGATAATGGAGCTAAAGGGTCTTTCAGATCGTCCCATTTTAAGACTCCGTCTTTAATTTTTTTCAAACTGCCACTTTCATAAGCCCACACCACGTCAGCCATTTTTAAATAATGCAGTAGCAGCAGACTGAATTGAATTCTTACTTGAAACAACTGATTAAGCAGACGATTCGAAAGTCGACATAATGGTTTTTAATATTTAATTATGTGATTTCGCACCTTTTTCAAATGATCTCATTCTGTCTTAACATTTTTGAAGACATGATTAAGAATATCCTGATGTATATTAATTGTAGGCCGAAAAATGTATAATTTAGAGATTTTTTTCAAGAAAGTTTTCAATAAAAGATTTCGATTTTATTGCCTATTGTTTATTTTAATATATACAGTATTGCCTTTTCGATATGCTGTTAAGTATGAATTTATCCCAAATGAAGAAATCACTTTTAATTTGATACCTGCGCGATTGCCAAATATTGACTCTTGTCCAATAATGCCAGATCTAAGTGATATTATGAAAAAGGCTAATTTAGTGCCGGATTACGACGAGACCGCTTACGGAGATAGCTTAAATGTGATGCCTGGAGGTGCCTGGATGCCAGATTTCTGTAGCTATGTACATGATATTGCAATAATTGTTCCGTATAGAGGTAGAATTAAGCAACTGAAATCATTTCTGCATCATATTCATCCATTTTTACAGAAGCAGCTCCTTAGTTATAGAATATTTGTAATAGAACAGACTTATATGAAGGCTTTTAATAGGGGTAAATTAATGAATATTGGATATTCAGAAGCAATGAAGATGCATCAATATCACTGCTTTATTTTTCATGATGTTGATTTATTGCCTTTAGTTGATAAAAATATTTATGCCTGCACAATCAAGCCAAGGCACTTGAGTGCTTCTATTAATTCATGGAGATACAAATTAAAGTATCCTACTGTCTTTGGTGGTGTTATTGCCATCCTTCAAAAACATTTCCTCCAAATTAATGGATTTTCAAATATGTACTTTGGATGGGGTGGAGAAGATGATGATTTAATAGAAAGGTATTATAAGTTTAAAAACTTTTACAATTTTCTGTAATCTTAAATTATAGATTTTTATTTAAAATCTTGTGAACTTTTTTCCAGGGTTATAATTAATAATTTAGGATATTGTCGGTTTTCACCATCTGTGTCAAGATATTATATGATTCATCATAAGCCTGAAGCAAAAAACCCAGAGAGAATTATGTTATTAAACAAAGCTGAAGATAGATTTAAGACTGATGGTATAAACTCTTTACAATATAAAGTACTCATATCAGAAAATAAAACATTATATACTCATATTATGGTAGATATTTAAAAAAAATTTTTTATTAAAGTTTATAATGATAATTATATTTTTAATCTTCCAGTATCATTAATATTTTCTAAGATAAGTAGCAAAACCAAAAAAAATTGTTTAGAACTATAATTATGTAATATTTAAGAAATTATGATTGTGCTTCAATGTTAATAAAAAATAATAAAAGTAATCTTTATTTAAAATGAAGAATTTATAATTAATTTTGAATTCCATATTATCCAGTAAATTAAAACTGCACACTCATTTTTTTAGAATTTTAGAATTTGTTTTTTTTTTACTTTATTTTCTTCTAAATAAAAAAAATTGATTAATTTTAGGAAACATTTATAAATTTGATTTTTTGTAGTTGATTCTGAATAAAATAATAATTTGAGAAATAAATGAAAACAACACAAAGTAATGATTTTAAATATTATAATTATTACATATAGAGTTACAACTGCAACCCTAATTTTTCTGAAAAAAAATTATCTGAATTTTGTTACTACAGAAAACCAGTTTTCTTTTAAATTTTATAAATCCAAATTTTTACTGATTTGTCATGATTAACTACAGTAAAAAAATTAGTTTCACATTTGAATTTTGTTAGAATATATTAAGAGCTTTTTAAAAATCTTTTTTGAAAGTTTTTGCTTGAAGCAGCAATGGTGAAGCTTTGCCAAGTTGATTTTTAATTAATCACATCACAGTATATTTTAATATTTTTTCTATATTTTATAAATATATATATATACATATATTTTTATGATATATTGATATTTTCATTAAATTTAATTTAACTTTGTCAACATGAAAACTTATTGTTGAACTATTAACAAAATATATTAATGATTTTATATGAACTGATGTATTGCGCAGTTGAAATTTAATAATTAAAATTTTATATTAATTATTTCAAGCATTAATATTTTATAAAAGACAATTTTAATTTTCTGGCATATATAGTGTTTTCTCCTGGCTCAATAAGAGTATTAAATACTTTTTGATTAATAAAAAAATTTTTAAAGTAGACATTTCAGGAACATTTCTCATGAAAAAGGATCATTCAAAATTAAACTTATATTTGCTTAAAAGCAATAAACTTTTTAAAGTAATAATATTGAAGATAACTTTTTATGAAAATTGACCAAGTGTCAACTGAGAAAGTACTGTCAAGCATTATGGATAATTTTTAACAAAAATAATACAAATTCAGGTAAAAGGTTTAATTTTTATAATTTTTGAATGTATTTCCTTGTTCTATTTAGTCTGATTTAAATTCTGCCGGGACATATTGGTGCATCCACATGTTTCAAAAACAAAAACTTCAAGGAATTAATTTTTAGCTGTTTTTTCGTTGCTTTTGAGTTTTGAAAAATTTTTACTCTCAATTACAATTAATTGCCATATATTTAATGAAGAAAATCATCTATCTATTATTTCACGGAGCAAACTAAATAATTTCAAATTTGTTATTGTCTAATAGTAAAAGAAGAGTAACTGTAGCTTTCAATTTCTTTTTCATTTTTGAATTCGGCCTTTTCTATTTTCGAAGCTGGACTTCCCTTTGTTCTTAGCCACTTTTTCATTTCTTCCACTTTCTCAGCTTCTCCTTCCAAGCTGCCCTTTACAGTTCCATTCTCCGTATTTACACACCAACCCCTTACTCCCAAAGCCGTTCCTTGCTCTTTCGTCGATTTTCTAAAAAAAACTCCCTGTACTTTTCCAAATACCTCAAAATCGACAGATATTAGTCGGCTGCCGACTTTACTAGACATGATCGATTGTTTTTTAATGTTAAGTTAAAATTATTTTCCTCAGCAATTAGAATACCTATAAATACGTATGTAATGCGATACTTAATTTTAGAAGTCAATCATTAATTGAAACTTCGAAACGTGAGACGTTCTTTCTTTCTCCTGTTAAACAGCAGAAAACATAATAGTTCCTCCGATCCTAAATAAATAACTTCTCGCTACATTCACAAAGATTGAGCTCCTACATTTTTAACCCCGTAATTTCACTTATAAATGGATTAATTTGTTACAATCATTTTCATTTTGAAGCGTCTTTATGTGAAAATAGATTCGCTGAAGCAAATTATCGTTGACATTTTCCATTGTATGTGTGATATAACCGATATTTTCTTATCATGTTCCCTTCCTTTTCTTTTCAAAATTTAAGCTACTCATTAAATTGATTAAACGATAAATTTCTCACTGCTGCTGAGGACAGTTTGTCCGCGCCCAAGCGGATTTAATAAGAACCGTGCTAAAAAATAATATTAATGCAATTAAAAAAACTTCCTCTTCATTTTCGCCTATCGAACGAAATCGAAGACGCCGTCGAGCAGCGGAGGAAAATGCTAGAAGAAAAGAAGCGCTGCACAGGAGCAAAAGCTTTTCAGGATGCAAACCTGAAACCTGGTGCTGCAACCGGCAAACAAGAGCTGGAAGATCGATGAAAACACGATCTGGGCCGGAGACATCGAGGATAATTAATTACTTACGACAACACCGAATTCCAAGTGGAACTTGAGAGCAGCTTTCATTAAAAGCCAAAAGGCGTGATAGCGTGATCGGATGGTTCTGTCGCCTATTATGAATTATAAATGACTCGGAAAATCGAAGAAGCAGATTAGATTAACAATGGAAGAAGTAAATTCCCGTGGATCATGCATTTTATGAAAATAATATTCCGAATGGATGGAGTTGGAAGTTAAAAGGAAAGTTAGAAGAAGAAGTTAAATGGAAAATGGAGAAGAAGTTAAAAAGGAAAAATATTGGTGCGACTATGATTGTACCAGGTATTAGTGCCATCCCCTGTGAAATAAATGCACTCTATTTTTATTTTTTTTATGCCACATGACAAATCTTGATTAGGACAATTGATATGATAAAACATATACATATATATGTATATTATCTATATTAATATCTGATTTGTTGTTTCTATTTAAATGATTTTCACAGAATTATCGAATTATAAATAAAATTTTAAGACAGAGAAAATTTCCTATTTTATTGAACTACTAGATTTTACATAAAAGTTAACTCTCATTTAACGTAC
The DNA here is from genome assembly GCA_028565995.1 of Ricinus marginatus. Classification (NCBI taxonomy): domain Eukaryota; kingdom Metazoa; phylum Arthropoda; class Insecta; order Psocodea; family Ricinidae; genus Ricinus; species Ricinus marginatus. The sequence continues at coordinate 21,397 of JAOWBB010013132.1, forward strand.
TTAAATGATTAGAAACATATACACAAAATAATTATTTATAATCTTAACTTATGTAAATTTAAATAACAAAAAGAAAACAAATTTAAATTTTTTTTTCCGATTAACAAACCTTTTGACACGGAACACATTTTGTACATGTTGTGATATTTACAAATTCGGATTAAATTAACACTAAATATTCTTAATTTACATTAATACATATATTTTTATTATAATAAATTTTAATATAAAATATCTTTTATTTTATTAATTGGGTTTTGGGTTGTTCCATATTTTTCATTTCTTTTATACTTTTATAAATTTTTTTTAACATACAGAAACAAAAGGAATGTTATTTTATATTTATAAATTATAATTTAATAAACACGAATAAATTTTTTTTTCCTTTATTTTCAATTATTGTTCACTTTCAATATTTATAAATACTTTTCGCATTCACATATTCACATTTAGATTCATAGTATTATGTAAGTTAATTTTATATTACTTAATAAAATCAAAATTAATAAGTAAAAGACGAAAGCTATTCGAATTTTATTACTAACTACTCAATAATCCCGTTTTGCCGAAATACTGATTTTTACTTATAATCAAAAACAATATCATTTCTCAAAAAATTAAATAGTTTTATGAAATCCTTTCTTAAGGCGACATAAATAATAATTATAGACTTTACATTTACAAATAGAATCTTAACGTTGATTTTACAATTAATTTTAAAATTTTTTCCTAAAAATATTAAATTTGAATATTTTTCGAACTGACAATGAATCTTAAATATTAGGTTGCTATCATTGTTGATGATGGTTAAGTACAAATAATAATAGCTGAAGGACTAATGAAATATTGTTTAGATTTGATATGCTTTCTGCCATGAACCAGCGAGTTTTTTAATCTTAAGTATACATAATATGTTTTATAATCATTTAATTTCAGTTTCAATCAAAATTCAAAGATGAACTGAAAATAATTTTTTAAATGCTTTATGCCCATAATAAAATAATAAAAATCAAGTTAGTTTGCATTTTGAAATTAATGAAATACCCAAATAATTATTAAAGCAAATTGGGCTAACTAATGGTAATGGACTCGGCCGTTTCATATTATCAAATAATAAACAAAAATATAATCTGATTTATAAATACGATAAACGCATATTTCGGTAAAAAACTGGATAAAAATAAAATGGATTTTTGATCAAAATAAACAAAAAAATATTAATCAAACGAAATGCAAAATGAAAATTGAAAAAATGAAACAATTTTTTGAATGTTATATTGAATAATTTTTTGTTTTTGTTAATGGTAAATAGATGGTGAATTTAATAAAAAAAAAAATCTCATAATAAAAAGAAGTTTGAGTCTTTAGGGCAAATAATTAATAAAAAATCCTAGTTTTAGGCATGAATGGATTTCAATTGTGAATTTAACTAAATACATGGAAAAATTGAAAAAAAGCATGATATACACAGCTGTGTAATTTTTCTTTTTATACGGGTATAAAGTATTGAAATATCTGCTTTACGTGAAGAGGAGAAGCACACTTTGTTGAATGATCAATTTTCATTATAGCGAAAATTTGGGAAATTATTATTACCAGCTTATAAATAGTTTTTGAATTATTTCTTGATTCTCGACATCATTCAACAAAATACTGGAATTTACGTCGCTAATACAAAATTTTTAATAATTTTGCCTTGTCATTTATCTGAAGAACAGTAGAATAAGTCTTAGTTGCAAGGAATCGGAAACTTTCAACATTCAACATTCTTGTTCCATAAACGGAAGACAAGCGACAGAATACCTGGCAAGTTAATGACATTAAAACTTTTTTTTTTTTTTTTTTAAAGTTTGATCGGTTAATTTGTGTATGTTGTGGAAGTTATTAATGCTCGATGATATTGTCTACTCGGCATCCAGTGACTACCGTCCTTTGCCCGGACGATAATGTGGGTTTCTTCTGGGTGCACCAAACAAAATCCTCTTGAATGCTTGCCTAAATTCTGGACTGAATACCGTATATATAACCGGGTTTAGAGTTGAATTGAAATATCTGAAATTTTGAAGTACAGAAGATATTAGATTTCGGACGTGGATATTCAGTCTAATTTTAACAAAGAAACCTTAAAAGATTTTGAATCATGACACAAATGTGAGTTAAATTCTGCATACTATAAGTGTTAATTTAAATTTTAGTTACAGTTATTGTTATTTTATTTCTTAATACTCCATTATTTAATCCGTTCATTTTTGATTTGTGGAATATAATAAGTACTATTTATGAGAATACATCAGACGTGATGTAATATGTCATACGTATGAGAAATGATGAAAAAGTTCTTACCCGAGCCAAAGTATGAAGTTGCCTAAATGATCACTAATTGGCCCGAAGAGAGGCGTCAATATCGCCGTTATAAAAAAGGGTAGCCAACATATAACAAAAGCTCCTGTTATGATGGCGAGAGTTTTGGCTGCCTTTCTCTCCCTTTTCGCTTCGAGAGATTCTTTTTTTTCTTTGTGCACTTGCATCACATTGACAACTTTTGTTGCTATAGTGGCTGCTCCGCATCTGCAACACGATTATGATTATGTATGAATGTCATTCTTTTATGTTACATCAAGCAGATTTTAGGTACTAACTTTGCAGCTGGATTTATTTCCGGTTTTAAAATTTCCACCCGGCTCATGTCCGAGATGTGACTCTGATGGCTGGCGGAACCGTTATTGGTCGTTCCGCCGGAAGATTTTTCGGGCGATATATTATTCGACCCACTGATCTTTTCGACCTCACAAACAATTGGGGTTTTGCTGATGGTGAAAGCTGTGGTAACTTGCTGAAAAATTTTCCTTTTTTTTTATGATCGAGGCATTATGAAAACAAACTACAATAATATTTTTATAATGAAATACGAATTAATGTGGATTTATTTCCAAGTGTTGTTGACACCATTAAAAAATCTGCTTGCCTGGTCAAAATTTTTACTGTTCATTTCATCATCCGTTTTACTACATTGACTTATTTTCTGAACCGGGGTTATTTCACCGTGGACTGCGTCAACCGTCATTGTTGACTGTCCTTCCATCAAAACTGACGAAGTAACAAGTGCTTCCGTTGCACTTCCCTGTTTCCCGTTTCTTTTAAATTTCCTGCAGATACAGATAAGTATTAAATAATATTTTTTTTTGGCCGAAAATGACTTATTTTGAGATGAATTGTTTCGAGTAAGATTCAAATGTAAAAAAACCATGGTTTTACGTAATGCCAAGAACATCCTGAGCAAGGTTTCATGTTTGTACCTAAATAGTGAGAAAAACGAAATTGTTTGCAATTGAATTCGTTGTGTATATTACCTAAATCTCCTTTTAGTTAAAAAGTTACGAGCATTTTTAGGATTACTGTTCGTGGTCACGTTGCTAATAGTGGCGGGAATCTTTGCTTTTCTATTTTTTCGTATTCTCTTCCTTGCCGTTTGGAATATTTTCCAATAGAGAAATAAGATAACTAACAGGGGAACGTAAAAGGTGGAACAAGTCGCGAATATCTGTAAAAAAAAAAAAAAAAAAAAAAGAGGCAAAAAGATCAGAAATTGAGACTTTTGGAAACTGATTATTAATGTGAAATGTGCGTTGCCTTACCTGATATGCCACATCTTGACTGACAAGACACTTTTGTTCGTTAATTCTGTTGAGATAATCTGGATCTTTCCAACCGAATTGAGGAGCCAAAGACACTATCAAAGCCACAGCCCACACAACGACAATCATTATACCAATTTTATTTACATTTCTTGTATGAATATAGTCCACGTCTGTCACTGCCCAATATCTGAAAATTTATCAGGCACATTTTATTTTGTTGAAAATTTAATTTTTTGCCAAATGAATTGTTGAAGAAATGGCATCCGTCGAATAATGGCAATAATATGATCTATTAATGTAAGTTTATGCGTATTATCGGTATCAACCAAAAAAAAAAAAAAAAAAAAAAAAAAAAAAATTTTTTCCCCAATGGGCCCGTCTTTGATAAATTATCAGAAAGTAAAAAGGAATTCAAATCGAAAATATTTTTATCATATTTGTAATGTGTTTTTATAGAAATTTTCTTCTGTAATTGGATATGAATATCAGTGAATGATAATAATGGATGAATCCATCGGAGCAGAAGCGATATCTGAATTTTAAGCTCATTTTATTAAGATAATAAAATGAGAACGAAAATTTTTCAATTGTTTTTGCGAAGGATTTTTACAAAAGCGAAGTTTCAAGGAATGAAGAAAGTTTGCGCTTAAAAATTTATATCTTCGATCGGTTTCAAGACATTTTACCAAAGGGTTAATTAAATCTTTAAATTATAAATTAGCAAAGGACTTGAACGACCTACCTATCCACGGCTATTGCTACTAGGTGAAGAATGGAGGCCGTGCAGCACAAAACATCACAGGAAGTCCACATATCACACAGTTCTGGTCCTAAAATCCAATCTTTGCTTATCTGAAACATAAAATGATAAAATTTTTTCCTCGGTTCTTCTGAGATTATGTTACAAATGATCTTAAATATGTAATATTTTCAAGTCAAAATATTATACATTTTATATTCTTATCATAAACTCATATTAATATATATAAAATGTTAACAATATCTTGTTTTTTATTAAAAAGAAGTGTTGGGGAGAGAATAAGCGTTGTTGAAACGGTACTATTAAATGAAATATTTAATTAAAGTTATCCCACATCGCTTTCCTGATTTTATCCAGCTTAAGAGAAAGATAAATTTTGTAAATAACAAGCACTTCCAGAAATATTTAACACGGGTCAATTTGTGAAACTAATAAATGCTTTCGAGGATATTGCTGGAATATTATTAATATCTTTAAATACTGCGGTCAGGATAGTTTATTACAATACCGAGTTTTAAATCACCTCTAAAACGACGAGCAAAATGTTCAATTTTCTTCTCTGTATTCATTCTTTGACTTTTGGGCAACTTATCGCTAAAAATTTTAAGGTCTAATAAGCGAAGAAAAAATAATTATTATCCACTTTCAACTTTTAAAATATAATTCGATAAATATGTCTTCATATTTAGCAGCATATAAACGGATACTAAGCAGATAAATGATAACTCTTTCACAAGTCTCAGCTTCTTGGCAAAAAGTGTCAATGCCCATAAGTCTGAAGCTAAAACAATCATTTATCCAATATGTTAAGACCAATTTCTTTATTTTGGACAAGCTTATTAAAATCATTTTTAAATGACTCATTTTCACATATTATTTTGCATGCTTGAAAAATATTTAAATTCTCTCTGGAAAAAAATTTTTTTAACCGTTGCATTCAAAGAGTTTTTACTATTTGAACATCATATTAATTTGTTCTTAAATATTATATAATATGTGCTATTTAATTCCCTAAAAAAAGTCAAATAGTTAAACAGTCTTAAGCAGTTATTTCTAGTTATAGTAAACCTTTTCATTTGATTATTAGTCTGTTATAGTAAATCTTTCTTAACCAGTTATTTAGTTAACTTTTCTATTTTATTCTCGTGATGTTTTAGTATTTGTATTTTCTGCAGCAAAATAGATTTAGATTCCTGCAAGAACAAATTAAAAGTGACTAAGAGAAAAATCACTATGATATTTTGAATTACATCAATTATCATTATAATTAGCACAATTCGTAAAGTTAATTTCGTATGATACTATTGCTGCTTGTGAGTTATATTTAGCTTACAAAAAAATTAGCTTTGTATGGCAATTTAAATAATATTATCTCTCGGACGCTGTAGCTTCTGTCTATTCTTCATGTAAAAATCAGATAATTTTTGGCAGTAAGATGCATAACCAGTTCTTGTCATGACTTTCTGTGTCTTTCGTTTTTGCAAAAAGTGATTTGGGGAAGAATTTTTCTGTCGAGGATTACAGAGATATTCCGATTTTCCATTCAACTTTTTTCCTTCCATTTTCTATCCGAACTTCCAGTTCGGTTTGGAAGTCCAATGCTCTTGGTCACATTTGTTACGGAAGCAATATTCTCTTTTCATAGCAAATTGAAGGATGCCTTTCGCGTTATTCCGTCTCTTCCTAATGTCTTCATTTTTTTTGGAGTCATAAATCTAAAGAAAAAAAAGATGTGGAAGAAGAATGAAAGTGCATTAGGGACGTGGAAGGAAGAAAAAGAAACATGGAAAAAGAAAGAGAAATGCCATGTGTTTAGCCATGTTTGTTACAGTCAACGATGAATTTTGAAGAAAGAAAAAAGATGATTTATTGCTGGAGCCTGGAAAATTCCAGGATGAATTTCCCTAATGGAATGAGAAGAATTGTTACTTTTCTCATTATCTAGTTTTCGGCGGTTTTGCAAAAGAAAAAGGAACTTGATACGTACCAAGTCTTCATTTTTTTTTTCTTTAAATATTTATTGCCACTATTTTGCGATTTGATAGGTTGCATACTACTTTAGCCTTAATTTAGTCTTTCGATGATTTATTTTTCTCACCTATCGATAAACATCTTAGCTTTTTCGCATCCAATGTTGGTGATCGAAGAAGGTCCCATTACGACTGAATGTATTCTGTTCGGGTAATCCAAAGTGACTGATAAAATAATACTTAAATATCAAAAAGATTTATATGGTAAAAATGCTTAATGCGTTTAATTCAGTTTACTTTTCTTTAATATTTAAATTAATTGGCAGTGCATGTGACTACTTAATATCGAAGCTAATTATGAAATCAAGAATCTAAATTTAATACTAAACTCCTAACGATATTATCGCAATATAATTTAAATATGGTGGCATATGTCTTTTTATTTGCATTTGTTATATCTGTTATTCAGTCATTAAGCAACGTAAAATGGGCACTTTCAGGTTTTATCTTAAAGAAATGCAATCCTTAATGGAAAAATATAGAAAGGATTCCAGAGGCTTCATTATACTCGCAATGACTAGACAAATACATGGAAATGCTTTTAGAAGAAATCTTTGCGCTTAAAGTAATCCATTCCATTCGAATAACCCATTCGAAACCCTGCGGTTAGACGAGTAAGCTTGACAGATTCTCTCTTTGGCGAGGATCTTTCTTTAAAGCACCAAGAGCTATCAAATATTAGACTTTTCTTCTACCTAATATGCTCATTGCTTGATTTTTCGCTCAGATTCAGTCACTCTGAGAATAAATATAGCGATCTCGTTAAATACACTGACAATGCACGTTAGTTCATACGTTATAAATTGAAGGTCTTTTAGACAATTCATTTGATTCTTAATCCCGTGAATAAAATTATTAATGCTGAATTATATTTTTTTGCTAATTATGAAAGAGTTAATCTTCCATGCCGTTGATTTTGAAAATTTTAGAATTACAGAATGAAAATGAATAATTTTTTTTAAAAATCGCATTTTTAAGAAGTCGATTTCACGTACCAAGTACCGTGGAAAGGAAAGTATCCGGGAACCAAATAATATGCCATATATTTTCTGAAACTCCTCTAAATTCCTTCTGGATATTGCCTGTCACAATTTGTCCGATTGGAGGCTCCGCTATTTACGGCAACATTTTCTGACGTTTCTTGCATTAACATTCACACAATCCGGTTCTGTATTTGCTGCGCCTATTATCAATACAAATATCCATGGGGTTACTCTGTTAGTTTCATGGGTTTCAACTTGAAAACTGGCTTACGTTTCAAGGGAGTAATTTCAAGGGGGGATGTAACAATTTTTATGCTTAATCTTATCACGTTTCGAATCGTAAGTTCCTTGGTTTGAGCGTTCCAGCACATATTTGTAGAGTATTCTGTAAAAAGTTTAGCGATTCATCGTTATTTCGCTTTATTTTGAATACGTTTCCAATGTTGAAGAACATGCAAGCGCCTCAGCCTTAATCTCTTTATTTCGCTCACAATAGTTTTAAATCATCCCAAATATATACCATTATTCTGCTTTATCCGACTTGTATAGCTTCATTTTTACTTTTACACTTTTCATATGCGCCATTGTTTACAAGCCACTCCCAAAGACGGCAAGAGAAAATACAAAACTTTTCCATCTTTCCTTTCTTTTTGAATCTCACATTATCTATTATAGTCAAAGAGAATTATGCAAAGAAAAAGTGCGATGAAATATATCTTTTCAATAGTTATTCTCGACTATTCAAAGTCTCGTTGATCTCTTCTAAAATAAAATAAAGTATCACATACATTTTAATCCAATTATGAGTGAAATACTGATCGTATATAAATGATAAGCCTTTTCACGTTTATAATTTTATTTCATCATTATTGCAATTCTTACTCAGTACAACTTTTATTTTCTCTTATTAAAAATTAAATTTCCTCCGTATAGGATGAATTAGTATTAGATTTACAGACTGCAAAATGAGACTTTCCAAATTTATTACCATTGCTAAAAAAAATTACGCCTTGGATTCAATTTGATTTTAATTTTGATTAACTCAATTTTCTAAAGTTTTGGCTCCGGGTAAAAAAAAAGTCCTTTGGATGACTGTTCATAACGTTTTCAGAATTCACAAAATGAAAATTAACTATCGAAAGACTTTTATTTAATTTTTTTCTGCAAATTCGAACCATGTCAATGACAGATATTATTTATCTCACAATATGTTGCTTGTTTATAATGAAATTGAAAATTGTCTCATTTAAATTGTTCAAAATTTAATTTTTCTTTCTTTCTTTTCTAATTTTTTTTCTTTCTTTCTATATCTGTATTTTAAGATTTTTAATGGCATCTCGTCTCCTAAATCATGAATTCTCTTACATGGAACTTTAATTTCTACAATAATTACGGTAAAAGCGGCATCTCTCAAATCTCGAGGATTCATCTCTGAGTTTATTTTCGACGTAATTATTTTTGAAAAAGCATCGTGAAGTAATGTCCCCGTTTCGATAAATAAATATAAATAAATGAAAACAAATATTTCAGGTTAAAAAAAAAAAAATAAATCAAATCCGATTGTCTTTCTCGTAATTTTAAGGCGGCGGAATTCAATGACTTTTCATGAAGCTTTAACCAGGAGAACTCTTTTTTTATATATCTTTTTATTACCTTATCTCATTTTATAAGTTTAAAGATTGTGTGTTATTTTTAACGTAAATTTATCTTCTTACGTGCAACAACGTAATGTTTAGATAATTTTATTCGATTCTGATTTAGATATATTAATTTAGGAGCATTTATGCTTTGCAGCTTATAAAATTTGGTTTGATGCAAATGGAGAGGTGTATTTCATTTATTCTAAATGTAAAGAAGCGATAAGAATGAATACAAATTGAAAAGTTGGTGAAATGCGTTAAATGTTTCAGCGTTTGATTGCGTAATTTTTTTTAAAATCAAAAATTATGGAAATAAGCAAATACGCATTGCGTAAGATATGATCCCTCTCAGGTTATTTACAATTTAAACTTATGTAAATGTCCATTAGAGTAAATTATATTACAACAAAATTGCTAATTTGTAAATTGCTATGAAAATTACATTTCTGCATTATACCCTCCGTTTTATTGTTCCAGACAAAATAAGTATTGCCACGACGAAAGCACTCATATGAATATAAACATAGTTTACCGAGTTCACTAAATGCAGATGGGAAACTCGTAACGCATGTAAATGTTCGTTTTCTAAAGCAATTCCGAAAGCGAAAAGGAACGTAAAGAAAAATTGAGGAAAATTTGAATCTCATGAGGATGATTCCAAAGTATGACAAATCGTTGTTGTAAGGGCATTACAAAGCCAAGTATTTTGCTTTCAAAATCAATACATTAGATTGTATTAGCTTCTGTGTTTCGTGAAGAAAATCGCAAGAGGAACAAATCTCAATATCAGCGCTGTTAAGAATCGTGAAAGCTGCTTTTTTTTTTGTTGAAAAATGCATTCAGATGCATTTAAATTTGCCTTGAAGAAAAGTGCATCTCAGGTTGTCTTAACCGATATGTTAGGAGGTTATTTGTTGGAAAACTTCATCCGCATCGTTCAATGTATCTTTACTTCATTCGCATTTTCCGATGTTTCCAAAATGACAATTTCATGTTTTATCTCAATCTTTTTCGGAATTTTTTTTCCCACGTATTTGTATAATTCTCATTGCGACTTCTGCTATGCAAATGATTTCCCTCAATATTTCATTCCTTTTTTTTTTTTTTTCATAAAATTATTCGTGGCAAGAATTGTTTGACGTTTTTCCTCATGAATTTCTTTACGTATATTATTTATGTTAATAAATTTCCCTTTGAAACTTACTACGTAATTTTCCCTTAATATTCTCATATTCTAAAGTGATGCGGTTTCAAAGTAATCAAACTCAGCACACAAACGAACAGTTTGAATATTACAACCCATATCGTCATATAAAGGAAAAGCTCAAGAAGCATCAATTAGAGCAAAAACCTTCCGGCAAAGGCATTATCATATCTTTTATGATTTGAATTTATACTTAAGAATGTATGTACAAGCATTCAGACTTGTGGATTGGATGATTGGATTTTGTTCTTAAAAGCATCCCGATGAAATCTGACAACTTTATTGGATTCACCGAAATTCAGAGATTATTCGAGCTCACGCTTTGTTAAAAAGATCATTTAAAAAAAGAAAAAAAAAATTAGTATTTTTATTGTTTAAAGCACTAACGTATGTGATGGAAAAATCACCGAAAGACATCACGTATTGACTTCAAAAACTGTTTTGACATTTTCCCTCTCGTGGAAATCTTCCTATTTAGGAAATAGCAATAAGGACTCCATGTCAGAAATCAAACTTTCGTATCTTTTTTATTTTAGCTGCCCGGGAAAAAAATTAGATTCCGGCAAGTTTTTTTTTATATCAAAAAGCATTTGCCATGGAAAACTCCATTTGATTTTCTCTGAAAGAGGGCAGGTTTGGAAAGTGCTCTCTGAATCGATGTAATCAGAGAACTTATAAGTGAATAATCAAAATTTCATTTAATTTTGAACGGACAAAACTTTGGGATGAAATTATATTTTGCGAATTTAATGATCGTGGAATAAGTTAATTGAAATAAAATTTACATTCGTTAGAGTATCTCGAGCTTGATGAACGTTTGGTAAGTTTCAATTTTTGTATGAAAAACTGAGAATTGATCCTCATAAATGATTCTTCCTTCCGAATACCTAGTTTGAAAAATTAAGACATTTAATGTACGTAAAATGATGAAAATAATGTTAATTTCTCTTATTTATAACTTTTTCGGTCAATGAATTTTGTTCACAATAAGAATATCGCAAGTCATATTTTTTTTTTTTAATATGTAATTTTTCGTTACCCAAACATTTCTATTTGAAATTAACTGAAGGAAGAGGAAAGAGCTTGAAAATGTCGTTTTTTACCCATTGGCGATTTAGTTTTAATATAAGTACATTTGCAAAAAGACTATTCACGGCTGTGCCGAGTGAACGATGTGAAAGGGACTCCAATTTCTGCAATTTACACAACACGCGTTCGTAGCGCACAATAAGTGAAATCCTGTTGAATTGTGTTCATGAAGAGACCCGGAGTAGATCAAAGCATTGTCAAAATAACTTTAATTATCTGTTGGGCATAAATTAAGATTTAAATTTCCTCTTCTGGTAATCTTTGCGATGGAACAATTGAGTCGAAGGAAGGCAGAGAGACAATTCAGAGAGAGAAAAAGGGCATTCGCGAATTATAGAAATTCCGCTCGTAGCCGCTAGTGAAACATTATGGATTTCTGTTTACGTTAATATGGGATGCGCATTTGCAGATTCAGCGAAATTTCTAATTTACCCACAGGAAAAAATTTGTTATCATCGTCTTCTTTCGTTACGGCCAACGATAATATTTCCAATTGTTTTAGCAAAACAAAATAACGCGTTGCGTATTGCCGCAAACGAATGTACTCAGCAACATGAGTACCAGCAGCCTCAGATTATGATATTAAATATTGCTTTATTTTTATGGTATAAAGAGATATAAAAAAAGATGATTTTAATGCATGCAATTCGATTATTAAAATTCGCGTTCACTGATGTTTGATACCCGAGATGCCTTTTATAGCTTGTACAGAGAATCAAAGTAATGTGCGATGTGCAGGAGCGAAGCTAACATTTCGACGTTTTCTTCAAAAAAAAAAAAAAGAATGATTTGAATTGTAACATAATTTTACAGTAGTAACGAATTAAGGAATTCATTTCTAAATTACTCGCTTTAATTTTTATTAACCCAAAATATTTGACCTATAATTTTATGCTCATTTTTAAAATTTTACACATTGATATGCTTCATGGAAAATATTATACCGTGCTTATTATTAACTATGAAATTTTCAAAAATTTCGCCTCGAAATTGTCACTCCTATCGCTACAAGCCTCGCTCCGCCGATAGTTTATACTTTTATATAAGTATCTGACATTCTCGAAAATGGATAATGTAGACTCATGAAAAGATCGCATATCGAAATGAAGAGATCCAGAGAGCTCCAAGCGGATCATGTTGCGTAAAGACTGAAAATATTTTTTTTCAGGAGGAATAAAAATAATTAAGTTAAATTTTGAAATGCATTCCCCGTTAGAAGTGTTCACATATTTTAAGACTCGGGGAACTTTATGTATAACTTCTTAATTCAATTCGACTTGGGCACTTCTGTTAAATCAGACCAAATTGATTTAGCGTCCCTTTCATCAGAATATATATAATTCACGGGTCTTCTCCGTTTGCTGAGAAACATCAAAAGGCAATGACTTGATTTTCACTAATTTAAGTTTACCTTTGATATGAATGCTCTGTGGAAGGTTGAGAATGCGAATGCCCGATTTAAAGAATGACTGTGATTTTGCGTTTGGAACAACTGCATTGCGGTGAGTTGAAATCATGCCATTGAAAGTCTGCGTATGCCGTAAAAATTCTAAATCAATCCGAATCATTCTAAATACATTTTAACGGTTGTCAAGTCTTTTTCTTCTGAAGAATCGAAAAATTTTTTCCAAATAAATTAATTTATATTTAACTGTAGTAACATTCAATCAGGCTTCGAATTGTATCTGATCTCGAATCCATTCGTTTATAATTCTGTCGTTCGCCGTTAAATAGTAAATAAAATTTCAAATCGAATTCTTCCTCAAATAAAAAATTTGCACTTTTAATGATGCTTCCATCAATAAATTCTTTCCCAACTTTTTCATATCAAGGAAAATATGAAAAAGCAAGCCATATCGAAAGCCTCCGGGCTTCGGTCCAAAATATCTTCAGGCTCGGGAAATTTTAATATGAAAAATGCGTCTCTCCTTCCTGAAACATCTTGCATTTAAAAAAATGTGTTTTTTGGGGACAGCCCCAGAAACAAAAGGTCAGATCTTCAGTTCGTTGCATGAATGATGGACATAAAAAGATTCCATTAGCAGAATTGCTCGCACTTCCGATAGGTACAGTCTCCTGCGCTTCGGATATGGAAATGTTTCAATCGACGTAGTTCGAAAGTTACCGTTTTCTCATTAAACTTTTATTGATTCGAAATTAAAGGAAAAATAAAAATGGAGCAAAGTCTTTTGGAAAATAAACGACCTTAATAATGTTTTTAATGGTATCTTGTTATATTTGGAGATAGATTTTTGATTGAGTACATCCTCATCCGAAACATCTCTTATGAACTTTTAAAATTCTATAAGAGTAATGATGAAAACAGAAATGGGCTTAAAATAAATACAAGAATTCTAAGGAGAAAAACCTCTCGAGCGAGTTCCAAACATTCGGGCATTTTTCCCAGCAGATAATTTAAGGAGTTTTATTATTTTCAGGGGAGAAAACGGTTTGGCTCGAGGTTCAATGCTAGGAAAGCTAAATAAAGATAAATTATGCCGAGGAAAAAGTTTTTTCCGCCATTCCGAAGTTCTCAGCTCCATTTTTCTGAAAAATTTTGCCCTCTGGAACTGGAACTTTTCCGGAATAATTTTCCCCTCAACAATCTGGGGTCTCATCTGAAGGAATGACATCTCAAGGATCCCAGTTATTTTTATCTGAGCTTTTCGCAGTTTCAATCAATCGAATAACTTTCCATTTCAGTCCTCAGAATTTCCCTCCCATTGTATGGAAAATGTCTTGCTCCTTTTCATTTAACTCTTTGCTTTTTGAATCGCTACGTTAATAAGTTATGGACATAAACGTGGTATATATATGTATGAAGTTTCATTCCGTTTGTATAGGGCGAATGTAAGTTGCATATTGCGTGCATTCCAGTTTTTTAAAATGTAGAAAGGTTCCTTGGAAAGCGATGTGCAACAGGTTAGAAAATGTAAAAGCACTGAGAGTTCTAAGCGTCACTTGTAAGCAATTTCTTTAACATTTGCTGTGGTTTTTCGAAATCGGTAAGAATTATTGCTCCAAATATTGAAATTAAATTTTAATTTGATTCTGTTTGATCGTTTAGAACTTTAATTCAGTTCCCAAATTTATCTTGAAATAGGAATTGTTCTTCTCTTCGTAATCATTATAAAAATTTCTTCATAGAAGAAACATAAGCGTACTAAGTAAATCACCCAAATTTAAATGACTCATGTGTATATATCATACACGTATTTTTATCAATCAGATGGAAGTCGTAAATATTTCAAGGGGTCCTCAGATCCGAAGATGCTATCAAAAATATCCAAATTCTCATAATTTTCTCTTGCTTAAGGTTATTTTGCGGGAAAAAAAGAGCAAAATTTTCTACACCCTGCTTAACGGAACTATTAACCGCAAAACAGGTAAAGTTATTGTGATCGGAAATGAAAAAAATATTGATTTCTGTGCTTACACCCAGCCGGAAAATAATAGATGAAATCCAAGAATATTAAAATCCTCATGAAAGATAAAATTTTATGTAATTTTTGCAATTCGAGTTTAAATTAAAAAAAAAAAAAAAATTTGAGCTAAAGCAAAAATTATTGTTACAGATTTAATTTTCGTTTTTAACATTCTTTTTTTTCTCATTCGGATTATTTATACTGAAATCTTTCATCTCGCATTTATTCAAAAGGAAACATGAGCATATTTATGTAATTTGTGTATTCTACAGGGAAATAATTAATGATCATCCTTGTGACAAGTATATTTCATTATAAATAGCAAAAGCGTTGAATGGTTTTTGAGCTAGTCTGTTACGTACATGTTACAACAAAGATTTCACGTTGTTAATTTTTTATATTAATATATGAAAATCCATTGTAAATATTAAATATTAACTGGTATCATGGATGATCAATTTTTTAAAGGATTACTATTTGATATTTAAAAAAATTCAATATTTTTTTTATTAAATTTTTTAAATCTTAAACAAACACACTCGTACATCCATATTTCACCTTCTTTAAGTGAATATTCAGTCGAATTTGTAATTCAAAGTTTGAATTCAAGTAAAATATAATTTTAAATTTATCCTTGAATAATTTATGCATTTTCCTTTTTTTTTTTTGCTTCCATGTTTTTAAATATTTTCAATAC
The DNA here is from genome assembly GCA_028565995.1 of Ricinus marginatus. Lineage (NCBI taxonomy): Eukaryota > Metazoa > Arthropoda > Insecta > Psocodea > Ricinidae > Ricinus > Ricinus marginatus. Next base: position 36,863 of record JAOWBB010013132.1, read on the forward strand.
CGAGCAACAGGTTTCAGATACTCTTCAGAAAATTATGTCTGCAAAAATATGAAAGGGCAAGTTTTTTTTTTTTTTATATTCCAATGGTGGCTTTTAGGGAGTATTTAATTAGTAGATTTTAAGGCAAGATTTCTCGCCGGCGAAAAGGCAAAATGTGCGTGATGTTTGGAATTAAAGAGAGAAAGGATTTTTATTTAAGCAAAGGTTGAAATATTTTCTGGCGAAAAAGCGCGAAGGAGAGAGAAAATAAAGAAAAATTAACCGGGCCGATTCCTTCCAAAAGCTTTCGCCCGTGATGTATCGATGATTTCGGATCTTTCCGGCCTTAAAAACCTGGAAATTTCATTCCTGGCTGCCCTCCGTCCCGGGAAAACCGTCCGATAAGGTAAACAGGGGATTAAAAATTCCGTGGCATTCGTTCAGTGAATTGGAAAATGCCTTGAAATCCGCAGTCAACTCTTATTAGGAAAATGGACTTTTAAAAAAGGCTTCCTCTTGTCTCCGATGGGAAGGCAAGATCCATTCCTGTGAGATGCGGATGGTCCATCCCAAAGGAATTTTGTCCAACGCAAAAAAACCTCAATCGAAAGTAAGGAAACTGAATTTCGAAATTACATTTACATGAATTATACTTATATGTTCTCGGTGGCGGCTGAGAACTGCATCTCAGATGAACGTAAAAAGTTTTTATTAAAATATTCTCCGGTCAGCGTAGGAAAGTTTGCAAATTGTGACGAGCTGCTATGAGATTCATTAGAGCATATGATACGCGTCGTACATTAGTTTTACTTCGTCCATGAAGTTTCATGTTAATATAATAGGACTCTCTAAAACTTTCGGAAATTCGAACCTCGATCGTAATTTTCGTAATTACGCTTTATTTTTGATTATAGATAATTAACGAATGGAATTATCTAAAATGAAAATTGTATTCGCACTCAATCATCACCTTTTCATAGATTTCATCTTATTTTATAATAAGATGAAACTCTTCCATGGGTTTTTCCTTTTTTTCGAATTATAAATGAGTTTCACTGAAGCTGGAAAAACGATTTGCAAATGTAATGTATAATTTTATTCCGTTGTAGATCCGGACATTTGAAACCGTGCCCTTTCGACGTTTTCTTTTATGCTTAAAACATTAAAGTGACATTATAAGCCATTTTATGAGCCATCATATTATTATTTTTAAGCTGTAAATATGGCTTGTATTTCTACGCCTGGAATTTAATTTATTAATAGTTTTAATTCCAATACCTTCAGGAGTCAGCCTCGGATTTTCGGTAGTTAAAAAATGAGCTAATAAATAGTGAGCCGAGACTGCCAAATTTTCGAATTAAAACTTTACTAAATAAGTCGATTTTGGAGAAATGAATCCTTTCAGTAAAAGGCAAATTCTGGAAAGTCGTAATGGTGATAATCTGAGACATAACTTACCACATAAACTGCACCAAGGGGCATCACCAAACAGGCGACCATCAGATCTGCGACGGCTAATGACACGATCAAATAATTCGCCACATTCTGCAAATTTCTCTCCAGTAAAATGGCAGCAATTACGAAAACATTTCCTAAAAAAAGTAAATAAATATTTAATTTGGTATAAATAAAATAATTTGTTAGATTTTAATAAATCACTAGGTATTATTAGATAATTTCCTTATGATTCCCCTCATGTCAGATATTAACATAGTTAAGGTTAATAAATGAGATTCAGGAAACGGTGATGCTGTATCCGGAAGTCATGATCCACTTCGTAAAAGGAAGGTCTGGACACTTTATACCTTAAATATTTATATCTAATCGGTATATTTTGTGTTAAAATTGTTCTTACAATCTTAATAGCAGTCGTGTAATATATAAAGTCAAATAAATACAATTGACTAAATTTTGTTATATGTATTTCAAATGGGGGCGTGAGCTTTTAGTGTATAATCAAGTGCACGTTTATAAATTCTAATTGAATTTCGAATTTTACCCAGTATTTTTATATGTAAGTACTTAAAAAATGATAATAAAATGGAAAAAGTGCAAAATCCGCCTCTTTGAAATCACTTGGTATATTTCTTATTAATATGTAAAGTGTAGACATATAAGATTTTTAATTATAAATGAAAATACATTTACGATACGATATGACTCATGCCGAAAACTCGTAATAAAAATTTTAATGTTCCTTCAAAACGTAAACTTACAATGGTGTAAGATTTCGAGTTCCTAATTCACTTTTGTTACTGGAAAAGAATTTAATACGTTTCAAATATATTTCACATTTCATTTTCATAATTATTTTTCGCTCCAATGGCCGAACGCTGAATACTTTATGACGAGGAAAAGGTGAAATATTAAATTTCTGTGCTTTTAAGGTCTTCGGATTTTGGGAGCTGTTGCCGACTGTGCAAGAAAGCTCTTTCCATATTAAGCGCCTTCAATGCAAAAGACGAACAACAAAAGCGAAATACTCAAAAGTATTAGTGTCCGGGCGACCTTTTGATGGATTCATTTAAATAGTTTTAATGGTTTGCTTATTTATTATTTAAGGAGTGCAGAAATGAAAGTATCAAGAGGCCATATTTCGATTTTGGTCGAATTGGGAAATATAAAACGGAAGAAAATGGTGAAAAGCGGAAAAAGGGTAAAATTTATTACGGTAAGGAGCTTAATGTTAATTATTATGTAAATCTGACAAAGTAAGAAATATAATCCGTTTTTAATGTGAAATGAAGGGTCGAATTAGGTAAATCCAGTTTCATCTACTTTAACATCGTTGCATGCGGAAGAAGTCGCCACACTGGCGTGTTTTCCAATGTAAACGTATGTTGCCTAGCTTAACGAGTGCTTTCAGTGGCTCGAGAATGAATTAAGTTAATTAATTATCACTGATTTGGAAAGTAATCATCGCTAATTTACAGGGTCAGAATTTTGGCATTTGCCAGAAATAAAGGAAGAAGTTATTTTTCCGTGACCCAAACTGTTCCGACGACCTAAAAGCATGAAGATCTTCAGAGTGTTAGCGACGCGCATTATTCTGCTCGATAACTAAACTAAAAAATCAATTCGAGCCAGGTATGGAAGTAAAGTTGTACAAATTGAAATATTAAAAGCACTAATTATGGATCGTTATCGTTTGCCGCCACGTCAAAAACGTGTTCGCAGCCACTTTCGTTGCCGCTTTCGCGAAATAAATATGGCTGCATGCATAATAATGAAATTATAACATTTTATTTGTTGTTATTTGGAACATTTCTGATCTTTTGAATAGAAAGGTAAAGTTATCATAACATAAATGAAATTCCCTTTCGTTTGAGAATCGCATATTTATTCTACTTTTTTTTTTAAGTTTTTTATCAATAAGTTTTGGGCAAAATTAATTTTCTTTTCTTCTGTGGTTGTTCGCAATTTTTTTTTTAAATTTTAAGTAATGGATTATTGAAATTTTTTGAAATATAAAAAAAAACGCGCTTGAGATTTTGCAAATTCGTTTTTCTGTCTTTGGGATCAGCTCTAAAAATAATGTATCGGGTAAAACATTTAAATATTATTGTGAAAAAATTATTTGGTTAGGATTAAAGGCAATAACCTAATTAATTTGGTTTTAAAAAAATACATAAACTTCTCCTACAGCAAAATAAATTTCCCATATAAAATAAATATTAAATTTTTATTCGTTTTCATTGAAGTCAGAAATAATATTTAAAAAAATGTTTAATAATTTCTTGGTTAAAAGTCTGCTGTAATACCGATTAGGCATACGACGTTATTGTTGTCACAGTTAAGAAGTAGCCTCTAAGTTGTAGATTATTCAATTTTAAATCAATGAAATAAATTATTTGATATTGGTTTGAATAATTTTATGGATTCAGATTTAAACGTTGAAAGGAAAAGAATATTCCAAAAACCACCCGGTGCAAGTTAAAAGACTTTTCTAGGAATGTTTTGTTCCCTTTTAAAATAAAATTTGAAAAACATATTTAGAATAAGAGGAAATAAAATTTTTTTCCATTTTTATTTTTTTTGAAGGCTCCATATCATCGTTAACGGGGGAAGGTGGAATCTTAAAATCTTGAATGTGCCGTAACTGAAACCATATGGCGCAGAAGAAATGTCGTGAAAACCACATAAAAGATCTAAAACATAAAGCAAGAGAGATTGAATTACCACAATTTAGAGATAGTCACGCTATGCCAGAAGCGAATGAAAAAGAGAAAAAAAATTGATGTCGGAAAAGATGATTTTCATGTTTTACTTCTTTCTTTGTCAGAAAGGATTCAATTGATAAGGAATATGCATGTGCTATCACCTGAGATATGTAGGAAAGTTTGTTTTGCTCCTGGTATGTTCCTGAAATTTCTGACGAAGCCAATACAGCAGGAGGAACCGCAGAGTGCTATAAGAGCCGGTATGCCATTTAAGATGCCAGATTTTCTCAAAGGCTTTTTCACTTTCATGCTTTTTTGTTATCCCAATTCAATTTCATTAAAGGTTAAACTATATGAGCAATTACGATTTTATTTCTTGTTTAAAAATTATTTTAACTTCAAATTAAGAAAAGTATTTATGCACCTGTACGTGCCATCGAATCTGACGGTGTATTGAAAACGTTATACTCTGCAATGAGTTTTTATTTATTGGAGTAAGTCATTTATGTAACAATCAATTTGGAATTCGACCATAACTTTATCACGTTTTAAATTTAATGGTCGAATATGATTTTCAGTCGAATAATTTTTGCCAAGAATTAATATTTAAACTTCACAAAGAGCAGCAGTGCAGACGTCCTACTTGTGGTACTATTAATATAACAACGAAATCTTGACTGCAGAGAGATGGTCCGCATTCGCATTGCTTGAACAGCGCCAACACCGTTGGTGCTTTTGAATTTATTCCATTTATTAACTCAGATCTCGCATATTTCTATTTTTTTTAAATAAAGTTCCGTTTTATAAAGGACACCAATTCTTAGGTAGACTTTGCACTCTCTGCCGCAGAAGGAGGGCTTTCGGTTTTCGTGACCGAAGACATGCTTCGAAGATGCACCGTAAAACGGTGATCCAAATTGAGAGCGTTTTGTGTGTTAGAGGTGGAGCATCGCAGAAAATGTGCTGTGAATGACTGCTAAGGCCGGATGCCAATAATTCACCGCTTAAGAAGACCCATCAGGAGTCAAAGCAAGTTATTTCTTCATTCGAACTTTCTCAACTTGGATAATTAATCTCCTTTCACAAGAGCCTGGAATTGCTTGGATGAAGTTAAATGGATTTATTTAACGGAATCTACGCACCGTGAATGAAGGACCAATCTAATTTCATTTTTTAAAAACTTTAAGGCATTATTAATAATTGTGAGTTGACGGAACGTATCAATTGTCGGTTTGAATGGCATTTTTATGAATCTTTATTGAACGTGAATTTATTATTCGTAAAGTGTAAATATGAAGGAGAGCATTTTTAAATTTTTCCCCTAAGCCGCTTTAGATGGGCTTAATGCGCTCAATATTATATAATTTGAATATAAAAAAATCAAAAATGAATCTTGAATTTTTGAAACAATATTTAGATTTTGGTACAATCAAATTGTAACAGCAAAATGAAGAAGTTCAAATTTGAGAAATCAATTGTTCGAAATGTGTGCTCATTCGATTTTTCATCATTGAAATTCACCCAATTAATTATGTGAAATATTGATGTGTATATACTAGAAATGATTCCTCGGGTTATTTTTACACGTATCATTGAGTACCATTTACGAAAAAAATTAGAACATTATATTTTATATATTAATATGATAGGGTTTTTTTGCTTAATGGTTTATTCTGCATGAAAGTTGGCAGCAAGATCCTTTTCTTTACTTAAATTCGTAATGAATAATTAATATTCTGTAACGTGGTTTTATATTGGCAATCTAATTTGTATAGTATCGGGGAACAACTAGGTATTTGTATAGGTATATTCGACTTTACATGAAAGTATTTTGAAAACTGAATGTGTAAATTCGTAGTATTTATTGTAGTGGCAACTTAAGGCAATGTAAAATTTTTGTTTCATGTTAAAGGCGAAATTCCGAATATATTTATTTGTTTCGTGCAGAATTAGATGGGCGTGCCACTTCAAGACGGGAAACGGAAATGTGAGATAATTAAAATTTTATAATCAGGCAACCTGGCAATTATGTTTTAAGATTTGGTTTTGTTTTGTTATTTTTTTTTTTGTTTGTATTTCCATAAAATTTTCTTCGATTCTTCACTTGGCTGATAGCTGACGAAATTACCGGCGTATGTTTCTCGGGTTAGTCCCTTTAACGTCAGTTGCAGTGCACACCAACAAAACATTGCGGATGTAATTAAAATAATTTTACTCTCTCATTTCAGCAATCCAGCACAAATTTCATCGCGAGGGCGGAATCAAAGCCACCTCCCTCGTGGGAATTGGGATTCAAGTTCCTTTTGACTAACCCTTATCTCGTCATTTCGCCATCCGAACCTCTGCTTCTCATTATGGGAAATTTTACTCCTGCGGGGGCGGGAAAATCTTAATTCAGATGAAAAATGTCTACCGAGGACGAACTTTTCAGCAGTTTTCTTCCCTTGCCCGGAATCACATCCATAACGCTTCAGTTTAAAAGTTAATTTCGATTTAGATTTTCAGTTTCTGCATTTGGAAGATTCGGCTTAACCTTTGGAAACTGGACATTTCCTTAATTAATTATTCAAATTCTCCATTTCCTCAGTTTCGCGGTGAGGTCGCATCTTGCCATCCTCTCTAATAATATTACAACGGTTCCGATGCGAGGGAAAGAAGTCAAATACCTTTCAGATGTAAAATTGTATTCAATTAAATTGTGCTATTTTATTCCTGCAAAATCTTGATTTCAAATATCTGAAGAGGAACTGTAAATTGAATTTACTTGCTTCGAAATTGTAAAAAGGTCCCTTTCCAGACGAATAAAAATATATATGGCGCCTGAAAAATAATAAATATGTATGTACATCTAAAAACGATGTTGATGATAATCTAAATTACAATGAAAATACCCTAATTGTTCTTCAAAATTGTATTTACTTCGTTCCTTCGGCATTTATGTAGAAATTTGTGGATCTGTATATTATAATCACAGAGATATGAGAATTCTTGCTAGGAAAATTATGGGAATTATCCTTATTAAGGAAGAATTAATATCATTTATCTGAATTTGTCTTTAATAAACGAATGTTATTACATGATCGGTTCCGAATCGAAATTTTCAGTTAGTCGCCATTTGGACGCAGCAAAATGAGAAAAAGGAAAATTGCAAGGTGTCATTTGATTTGAACGAACACGTGTTAACGACAGGAAATTTTTAAAATACATCAGCGGTAGAACTTCGAATTTTCACAAAAATAATGGAAGGCTTAATGCGGGATGCATAAACAGATCCTTGTTGAATGCATTTGTACATGAATAACTCAATTCATCTTCAGAATTTTTGTCACTCATACAATGAATTTTCACATTTAATTTTCAGATCTTCGCCATCATGTTATGCGGATCCTGCTGAATACTTTTTTATTAAAAGAAAAAAAGAAAAGAGAGAATAAAAAAACATTTGAATATGCAGATTTTTAAAGTTTAAAGTTTGACTGAGACATTTCATCTAGGAAGATTTTTTTCCCCTCCCCGTTTTGCATGGTAAATTTAATATACAAGAAAAATTTAATAAGGTTTAGAATTTTTATTCGAAAGCCGAGTCCTTTAGCAGGAAGGCAGGATTGGGGGTGAGTGAATGAGCGAGAAAAACCTCAAAAATTTTCGCGGCGTCTCCGAGTCTTCTTCGTTTCTCCAAATACGTGGCACCGATGCTTTCCGAGCATTCCCAGATTGCTTTTACATTGGGGAAAGAATGCAAACCCCCGGAAAAGAAGAACCCCCAAATGGATGGGATGGAAGATTTAACCCGCCAAATAGAAGAAGCACAAGCTGTTGTAGGTAATAAATAAACTGGAAATAGTTTGGATTTGGGAGTAAAAAAAAAAAAAAAAAATCAGAAAAAGAAATTGAAAGGATGACGCGTTCCAGCGTTCCATATGAAGAGCTTCAATTTTCCGGTCTGCATAGCGATATTTTCGGTTGTGCGCGTGTGTATTAAAGCTAAGGCTCTTGCGTTTGAACCTTTGGGAGGACCAAATTCAATTAATTTAGCCTTCGATCAGCGTTTATAAGAAATCCATTTGGAGCTTTCGAAATCTCCGGGATTTGCATCAGTCAAAGGGAAAAAAATTTAAAATGAGCAAACATCAACCTCAAAAAATTGAATCCGATCCCTCATCCGTCACATTCCATTGATCATTCGTTGCAGTCACAGATACATTTCAGCCGGGGATGGTGAAATATTTTGACGTCCGATTTCTTACACAAAAAACAAAGGATATTTTTTGATCCCAAAGTAATTGGTAACCTGTGGACTGCATTGCAAATGCATAGGAAACAGAAAAAAATAATTTTTACGAATATTGTGAGAAATTTTGTAGTAAAATTTTATTACATCGAAGCTTTTTTTATATTTTAATTTTTCAAATTAAATATCTTAAATGAGATCTGAAATTTTTGATTATTTTGGCTTTGGATTTTTGAACTTATTCTTTTTAGGAAGAAGTGTTTTTAAAACTTGTTTCATCATATGTGTGAAAATAATAATATTTTTTAAATTTTCGGTTCGCTCATCCTTGGTTAAACTTGAATCTTCCATTATGAATCTGCCGAGTTTTTCTCACTTCGAAACCACTGCATGTTATAAAACAATCAATTAATTTTTCATTTACTTTATTTCGCGGTGCTGGTTGCAAAGTTAAAATGCGATGCGGGAAAAGAACATGAAAATGTAATGGAAATTTTGTAGTTTTTCTAAAAAACATTAGATTACTTTATTTATATTTTGCATCCGAAAATAGAGGGAGATATATATATATATTCGAATATCGTACGTACCGGTGAGATCTAAACTTTTCAATTCTGAATTGAATTTTTTCGTTTTTTCTTTTAATGGGTTGCTTTTTCCCATGTCGCATTATCTTCGGGTTTTTGAAGTTAAATTTATATATATATATATATACATATATACAAAGTGAATTGGCAATATTTTCAAATTCACAAGGGAATCGGATACGGGAATGAAAAAAAAAATTTTCACTTTATTATTTTCAATAAGTGAATTGTTCTTGATTTTCTTGTAAGGTCTGATTATTTCCGCTTTTCATTACGTTCTCTTTTTCCCATGACATTTTCGAAATAATCATTTCAATGGAGCACATTTTCCGACATGAAAACGAAACGAGATATTTCACGTTGTGGCAAGCAATGTGTTTCGACAATATGAAGCGTCCGAAGTTTTCCGTCAAAGTTTTTTTTTTTTTTCTCTTTTCCTTTTTCCGGAGCTTCAAGGGATGTGTCCAAACATCGATTCGCAGCATCAACAAGTTCCGAATCTCGCATTCAAATATGCATTTGCGATTTTTCTCCTTTCGTTCTTTTTGGCATCCGAAGCTCAGCTATTTACGAGATTTGGCTGGCCCGAAAATCCCTTTCCTCCATCCCGCCGTGGGAGGAAGAGATTTCAGGTAACGTCTCCCCGGACGTTCTCACCGATCGTAAATAATCTCCTCGGCAAATCCCTAAAATGAAATCAAAACTCACCTATCACCGTCACCAGTATCATGAGTCCCAAAATGACAGAAGTGATTCCCATAACGAAGAAATCAAAGGATCTGTCCGGAGCCTCTGTCTCATTGTCGAACTTAGTTATATTTGACAGCGAATCGTTAAGACAGAATGTTAGGTTGTCACACAACGAATTGTTAGCATCTGGAAAGGATTCGGCGTAAAATATTAATCGAAAAACTTTTTCCAATTGCTGAAATACACGGCGAGCTTTTTCTTTGAAAATACTTACAAAGTTCATAAGGGGTTGATGCTAGGGCTTCGTCGGGGTTGACAGAAAGAAATCCTTTCGCAGACATTTTTTTCTTTCTTCCCTCAACTTCTTAGTCCTTCATCCGATCATTCTGAAAGCAAAATAGAAAACGATTTATTGGAAAAATTTGATGAGGGGATATAAATCGGATTTTTAGGAAGTAAATTTTTGGCTTTTTCGAAAAAGAGAGAGAGGAAAAAAAAAAAAAAACGGAGTTTTCCTATCGAGCGACGATTCATTTTCAGGTGGGAAATTTCGCGGCAAGAGGAAATCCGCGGCGGAAAATTAAAAATTTTAACGGGAAGTCCTCGCAATATTCGCGGATCTCCGAAGGAAAAGCCATTCGGGGAATGGAGAACGGACAGAAGCGAAACGGAGCTTTGTGTGGTTGATTTCGAAATGAGGAAAGCGGGAAAACGCTTAAGAAAACAGGTAGGATTCCAAACAAATATGAACATTTTTTTAGGAATAGAAAAAAAAAAAAAAGGAGAAAAATCCGAAAACTTTCCCATTTCCTGTGAGCGTCCGTTTTCCGATTTGGGAAACTCATTGATCTCGAGAACAAAGAGACGGAAAGTGACAGAGGCTGGAGAGAGATATTTCCAAGTGACTTCGAGAAAATAAAAAAAGCCAAAAGGAAGGAGGGGAATTAAATGACGTGAAAATTTTCCTTTGGAATCGGGAAACTTGCATCTGACGGGGGAGAGGACGCAAATCGGCGTGGAGCGAGCCACGGGGGGGGAAAACGAGTCGCGGAAACCTTCGCGGAGCGCTGTCGGATGGTTCCCGAGGCCCGACAGCGTCGGACGTCGTCGACGCTTTCCTTCTGCCGAATTCCTTTCCTCCGGGGAAAACGGTCCCTGCCCCGGGATCCGACGGACCGCGCTGTTCGAGCGCCACGGCGTTTTCACGCGTTCGTTCGCGCTTGCCGTCGAGCGCCCCGAAGCTCGACCACTGCTGCGGTTGTCGCCTCGATTCGCACAATTTGCATTTGATGTCGGGCGATCGCCCGGGCGTTTCGGCACGAGCAGGCGGTCGGCTGCGACTTTGTGCGATCCGTGGCCCTTGGGAAAAGATGATTTTTATTAGTTTTCCTTTTTTTTTAAGGGCGGGAAATTTTTTTTAATTTCGCGAGAAGTCTCCCCCTCGAAGCCGAAAGCTCGCTCCGCAGGGTTGCGACCGAGTTGATGTCCCGCGGCGGGACTCGTCTCCCGCTTCGAATTTGCATTCCGGAGCGTTTGCTGCTGCGGCGAAGAGTCCGGGGTTCCGTTGCCGGGGCACGCTGTATGCCTGCATTAATACGCGGCAGCTTTCCTCGCCCGGAACGGTCTGTCGTTCTCTCGCAACCGAAGCTGACCAACGATTTCGGAGCGACTCAATTTTTACGTTACAACCGAGGCTGCGCTTTTCCATTTACGACTCAATAAATGTTTGAGAAGAAATGTCTTTTAATCCCGTGAAAAAATTCCATATATGTGCCTTTCATGATTTTTTTAAGATCTACTGTCAACGGCTTGATTATAATGGATTTTCAGCTTCTGCTGGATAAATTGATGGTCTTTGAGTGTTCTCCGTCTTACTTGGTTCGTTCAAATGCAGTTATCTTCAATATCTCGATACGACTGGGATCAAATATTAAGTTACATATTTTTTTTGTTAGTCTAATTTAATTTTCCATAAAATTACCTACCTACGTACATGTATAAATGTAAAATTTTCATGGAATGGAATATTTGTCAAATCCTTTTTTTTTTTCGATGCGATTCCATCCTCACCGATCTCCGTGCTTTTTATGCATATCAAAGTTTTGCATTTCAAATTAATTTTTTGATCGGCGTAAGAAAAGTACGTCGAAATTTGAATGTTTGAATGTTCCTTAGGAAGAAATTAAGAGCGTTCTGACGAATGGATTGTCAGTTGCGTTGCTGCTGTCCGAGTCGCGGGATTTGTGCGGGGCTGTCGCCTCGATGTTCAGTGCGGTTTTTCAGGTAGCACAAGAGTCGAAATTCCAGCTCGGGGAGGTTTTCGGATGGTCCGCCTTCCACGTCGAGGCGTACGTTTATCCGGAAGCTCCTTGTGCAGCATCCCATTCGCTTCCAATTCCATTTGATTCTCCGCGGAAAGCTTTTTCCTTCTTTCCTCTCTCCCTTTTTCACTCGTTCCCCGATCTTCGTCATTTTTCATTTACCGAACCGGCAGATTTACCTGGTTTTTTTTTTTTTTTTTTTTTTTTCACGCATTTCTTATTCCACGCTGCGAGAAACGTTTGCCTGTCAAAACCGCAGCCGACGCCGGGGCGGGTTCGCCTTTCTGCGCCCTTCCAGAATCGGAACAGGTACGGGGAAGGGGAGAAAAAAAGGAAGGAGGTTGCAGCCATCTGATTCTCCAAACTCCGGGATCCAACCTTTAAATTATTAAATCGGGAAAGGTTTAATTTTCTACCTTTTTGAATCTATGAAATTTTTAGCGCTTCCACCACCTTGAGGAAGTTGGAAAAATTTCCATCCCTTTTCGAAACCGTTGATCTATATTCCACATAAATTTTTCAGGGGTTGTCTGACGGTCTTTGCTCGCGGGCCTCCGATGCTCCTCTTATTAAATTCAAACGACCGAAAATTCTTCCACGCTCATCCGGCAAGAAAACTGAATCTTTCGAATTTTCCGAATGCGAATTCTGAGCGAGTGGAAAATTTTTCGAACGGTTTTCCGACAGAAATTGCGAAGTCATTTTTTTTTTTTTTTTTTTGGATTCGAAATCACCGTCCGAAAGAAAAGAAGTTAATTGCCCGTTTTTAAGCAATGAAATGGAATTAAGTGCGCAATCTGCGTATTCGTATCTCATTACACGTTTTTTAACGATCAAAAAAAGGCAGCGTTAAAGCTTTAAGCGTTATTCGGAGTTAGTCTCCTCCTCGGCACACAAAGTTCTTCGTTGTAATTTTTTAATTCTTTCATTCACTTCTCACGTCAAAGAATAAAGTCCGTGCTGTGGTTTTTACTGTATTATTTAAGAATCGTGTAACTTTTTTGTTTCATCTCTTTGAGACTGAACGTTTATGGAAAAGTTTAGCGAAACGCATCATTCTTACGCGTATTGTCTATGTTGTCGTTTTCGCTCGTTTCTTTTTCCCCCGATTTTGTATTTTTCCGGCATCGGAGCAAATAACACCATATATATTCCTTACAGGCTCTTATTATACGTCTTGTTTAATTTTGGATTCGATGAAACCGGCATTCAATCTAACATGTTTACTCCAAGCACATTTTTCTTTTTTTTTTTTTTTTTTGCATTGAATTTCAAATGATTTTTTCGGACTTTGGTGAGAATTCACCTCTCGAAGACCGTATTTCTTCAAAAGATAATAAAATAATGGAATGTTTGGCATCGATCGGGAGAATTTGGTCCGTGAAACGACATTCAAATTCGAAATGCGTTTAAAAGTTATGTTCAAATTCTGAGAGATCGTTCTGGAGAAAAAAGGAATTCCAATTTGTACAGTGGCGCTGCGGATCTTCTTTTTGGTCGCGGGGGGGGGGGGGGGGGGGAAAAAAAAAAAAGGAGCGAATCACGCTCCCGGATTTGATCGGCTCGCGATGGACAGGAAAACGGAAACAAGGGATGTTTCGGGTGCGGTTCGGT
>JAOWBB010013143.1:0-59478 GCA_028565995.1 Ricinus marginatus
AGGGGGCGGGGGGCGGGGGGGGGGGAGAGCCGAGCCGAAGGATTTCAAAGACAGTGATTACGGCCCGGGATCACGACTTCGTGCGCGCAACGTCGTTGCACTGCAACATGACTTCTTCGTGAGAAACCTAAATTGCTTCCAACGTGCCTCGCTCTTTCGTTCTCTTTCCCTCTCGTCGTACCGAAAATGAAAGAGAGAAAAAAAAAAAGAAAAGAAAAATTCTTCGGTTAAACATTTTTTAATCGCGTCGGAAACGTAACGCCATCCGCGCCACCTTAGGCTTTGCACTGCTCGGTTGCATCCACCCGCTGCTGCTCCTTCCGCCGGAGCTGCCAACCTCCGGCCGCACCTCGATGTCCGGTGCGAGGAGGCTCCGCATGGGCCAAGGCTTCGCGATCGCGAACGGTGCGCGGGTTCGCTTCGTGGCCTTTTACACCGCGAAGAAAGCTTGGCCGCGTCCGAGGCGCCCGGTTTCCCGACGCCTCCGCGAAGGAATTTCCAACTGTGAAATCGGAAAGCGCAAAGAAACGGGAGGGACGGGAACCCGGGGGCGCGGAGTCCCGCGGCCATTTCCGAAAAACCGTCTGGGAGGCCGCACATTCCGGGTGCAACGGCGCTGCACTTGCCTCCTGACGCAGCCTGCGATCTGCGGCAGGGGGGTGAAAAGAAAAGGTTCCGCCGGCGTGGACGTTGCAAAAACCGATCGGAACCGTGAACATTTTCGACCGTCAGCGATTTTAAAAGCGAAATTCTCGAAAAAAAAAAAAAAAATTTTAAAAAAAGGAGGATAAATTGGAAAAGGAACCGTCCCGAGATACCAACCGCGGAAAAAATAAATTTAAAACCATTTCATGCAAGAAGTGTAATTAACCACTTTTGATTATGTCATCCGTAAAGTTGATAACGTCATTTTCCGTTTGATTACTACACCAAAATGGGCTCAATATCGTGTCAGGTTATGAAAGCCTCCATGAGGTCGGTGCATGCATGTTTTCGCTAATATTAAAAAGAAAAAAATAATTTATAAATTTAAAATAAAAAGACCATATGGAAACAAGCGCGGTCCATTGTTTTCGCTTCCACCAAACGGAAAATGCCAACCTGCGAAAACGGTTTTTTCACTTGCGATTGCGAATAATGGTGGGAATTCTCATAAGCGCAAGACCCGAAAAAAACGGGACAGTGGCACAAGAAAAGCACCTTGTGGGAAGAAGGCAGAAGTTGCGGGCGAGGAAAAATTGATTCGAGCGCGTGAAGTGATAGATGACGCGAAAGGTTGGCAGCAAAATGGAACGTGAGGCACATCCAAAGATCGGCTTCGGTCGCACGGGGGCCCGGCAAGAAAAAATAAACAAATAAAAGAAGTACCTTCAAAAGGCATGTTGAAGCGAAAGTGAATTTCTAATTTCAAGTGACGAGCCTTGAACAAATGCGACACATGCGGATTCATTTCTCGTTTTCAACGTCTTTCGCGAGGAAAATAAAAAAAAAAAAAAAAACCACGTGGGAAAGCCCGGAGTGGCGGCAGAAAGTAAAAAGTTCGATTGATCGGCTTAAACCGCTGGATGAGTGCGTAAAAGCATAATTTAACCTACAACGGGACATATGTTGTGCAACGTTGCCGCTTTTTTTTTTTTTTTTTTTTAATTGACGCGGTCGTGGGACGAACGCGAGGGAAACGTGTCGACCACTTTCTAAAAACGGCAAAGCGAAATTGGGTCCGCGAATCGTTGCCGTCAACGAACTCCGGGCCGGCGAAATTCATCCGGCGGAATGACGATGCCGAAAGTTTAGAAACAGAGAAAAAAAAAAAAAAAAAAAAGCAGATTTAATAAATCCGCGATGTTGTTCCGCCACCTCGAACGCACGGGGGAGGGCGGAGTTTTTTTTTTTAATCCGTCGAAACTTTTCCTTATTATTTCCGGATTAAAAGACCTCGAATTGAAAATGGCCGCGATTCATTCCGTAACCGAACGAAGGACGGCCCGTTTAAAAAAAAAAAAAAAAATGTTTAACGCGATGTCAGAAACGTGGCATCGGTCAATATCGACCCAAAGAAATGTAAAATATCTCACGTATCGTGCAGAATAAAATGTTTTAATTGCGCGGCCATGGAATGCGGATCGTATGGTCGGGAATCCAAGGATGGAGATGTCCGCTGCATCGCATGCGGCTTTTCATTCGCGAACCAAAGTGTGGGAGAGCCGAATGAAATCTGCGCTGACGCCCGTTTGCGATGCCCGCCGCCGAACAACGTCTGATTAATTTGTTTGTTAAGATGCAAAAGGAATCCCGGCCGGGTTGTTCCTTCGGTTGGCGGCCGATTTTCGAACGGAGCCGGCGCCTCGATATCGCTCCCCCGCGTGCGGTTCCTCGCGGGCAAATCCGCCTGCGCCCTCTCTGGGACGCGACAGCCCGGAGAGTTCGAAATGCGGGGCGTCCGACCCGAAAACGGGGCAGCAACCTCAACGAAAATGGCATCCTATAATTTGCCGGCCCAGAAGAGGGGAAAAAATTCGTAGGGGCGAGAACCGACGACCCCCGGCCGTGGGACGGAAAAAAATGCAAAAAAAAAGGAATTTTTTCTCTTTCCTTCCTTTTTTTTTTTTTTTTGCTGCGAAACTATGTCTGGCACTTCGGGCACTCAAAAAAGTGGCGCTAAAAGTGCCGTAAATCAATCATAAAAACTCCGAAACGGAAGGTGGAAAGCATTTACTTAGGGGCGCATAAAATCCTATGCGATTTTCGATGCGGAGGGGGTGAAATTACGGTATGGAAAACCCAAATTGCAGGTAGTCGCCGGTTTTCGAGGGGTTATGACAGGTCGATATAAATGATGGTGCGGCACAAAAAAAAACCTTTTTGAATTTAAAAATGAAAATAAAAAAGAAAAAATAAAAAAAAGAGGAGAAAATTCTAAAGGGAAATAGCTTTGCCCGCCACAAAGTTAGAAACCATTTTCCCGCATGATTTATGTGCGGCCCTTTGCCGGAAACTCCAAAACCTGTCGGAGAGCGGTGCGGCGGTCGACCTGCCCCTCGGAACCTGGAAAGAATTCTTAGCCGAAAAATATTTTACAGCCCCTCGACCCCCGCTGGACGCCCAAATAAATGTATTTAATTATTTTCATATTCCACCGTCATTGTCGTCAGCACTTTATCACATCCGAGGAGATGGGTTTATTTTATATTATAATAAATGTTGATCTGATATCCTCAGCACGACCGCGGATATGCCAACTCATTCCGTTTCGTATTTATAACGAAGTTTGGGTTGTTTCTTGGGACGGGGGGGGGGGAGGGCAGGGTGCGAAAGCCAACACAGAAAACTGTCACAGTTTACAACGGCAGACGACGCCACCCTTTCGCTAAGGGAAACAAGGGCTTGGTTTAACGTATTTAAATTCTACATGAATGGTACAGCCTTCCAGTTAGGGGGATGCCAACATCGGCGCTAAAAAGTCTTGGCGCCAAATTTCAAATTCGAAAAAAAAAAAAAACAAAATAATAAACGTCTCCCTCTGCCCTGGACCGGAACTCGTATCTCTCAATGAAAATTTCAACGGACGTACCAGGAAAAAAAAAAAATAAAATAAAAAAGGGAAGACAAAAGGGCGAAAACTTGTCTGCTTCCGCTTTGAAATTCCCTCCAAAAAATAAAAAAAAAAAAACCATGAGAGAAAAATAAAAGAATCGTCGTTCCTCATTTGCATTTCCGGTCGTTCGATATATTTATATAAATATACGCACATGCTAAATTGTTAACGTTTCGCCTCGATATGGTCTTTTTTTTTTTTTTTAGTTTCGCCACTTCCCGCGAGTTTCGCGACGATTTCGCCCGCCCAGCGAAAAGCCTCCGCGATCGCCTCTACAATTTCCCGGCGCGCTTTCAGAAAGCTGTTAAAAAAAAAAAAAAAAAAAAATTTACAACGCACGGATTCGAGTTTTTCAGATTCTTAATTAAAAACAACACCGTGAAATTCGTATTAAAAGTCAAAATGATGGCGACGACCATAATGGCGGATGATGATGATGATGATAATAAATAGCGGCGAAAGGAATGTGTAAGAAGAAATAGTGGAAGGCGTTAAAAATTAATGAGTTTCCAGGGAACAGCTTTCGAGTCATCGATACCAGCGGAGCGAGCATTTTCGGTTTTGGCGTGCGACGGACTTCTGCTAAGAATCGACGCGCGGGTGAAAGGGTTGTTCAAGGGTTGTCCCGATCATCCCTCGTCAGGGATGTAATCCGCGCGGACGGGTACGTCGCTCCGCAATCGCACGCGGAGAATGAATAAACGCGATGGGACTGCATGAACCGCGTAGGGAACAATAATTCTCACGCGAAACACTCGGCATATGGTAGGCGGAATTGTTAAGTAGAGATTTGTCCGACCCTCGTACCTCTCTAAATCGATTTATATTAATAATTATAATTAAAACAAATTTTTTTTTATAACCTCAAAGTGCGGGAATCCTCGAAAAACCGAGCTTCGGCCGGCATCGCGACGGCTCCGGGCGACGGCGGGCACAGAGTTGCGTTCGGCGGAATTTGCCACATTGCCGGAGCGCGGTCGATGTGACAAATCCGCGTTCGGAAGTTTTCGACGGGTCTCCATGACCCCGTGCCGAACTCGGGTACGAGGTCAGGGTCGCGCCGGACCGCGATGGAACTTGAGAAAAAAAGGCTGGAGAAAGCTCAAACGGTCCGTTTAAATGGCGTCCGTTGGGGGCGGAACAGGTTTTTGGGCCCTCGCGCGAGACACGTTACCATTAATTAACGTTATACATTAAATAACGTTGTAATACACGTTACCCAGGTTAATGGGTAATAACAGGCCTCAGTCGTAAAGCACCGAATGCTTAATTCAAATGATATTATTAATATCATTTTCATCGGGGTCGGACGAACCCTCGAACGCAGGACTCCGGGGTTGGGGCAATGCCTCCTCGTTTTCTCACGGCTGGACGCGGAAAAGGGAAAATCTCTCGTTGGCGGAAGTTGCGAAAGAATCGTCTCGATCGCCTTCGCGTACCGCTTCGAGAGGGATGGATGCAATTTTCGCTTACAAATTCCTATCTTTCAAAAAAAAAAAAAAAAAAATGCCGTGCAGGCAGACTCGCCTCGGGAACTGAATTATTTAAATCTTTATTTCAGCTTAAGTGTTTTCTCAGAAGTTCCTAGGTATAAAGTGACCTTGTATAAACTTATGACTATATAGATATAGAACCTCAGGTATACACAAGTATTTTAAATGTTAATAATATGAGAAGATTCCGTTTTTTTTTTCTTTTTTCGTTTCTTCTGACCCTCTTGAACATTTTGTTATGCGGTATCTTTTTCATCATCACATCTTTGTGGTATCATCTGCATCAACAACCGCGTCGTAAGGTCGGTGCCACATGGGTAGCTGTTGCGGCGGGAGTTCCAGAGAAATCTTTTCGGGTGCCTTTTGCTGCAGATATCCTCCGGTTGGAGAGGCACTGCGGCTGAATTAACGCGGTGCGACCCTCGAAAAAACCGATAGTTTACCGCTCCGCGTACGCGCACGTCCTCCGTTCGGTGGAATCAAAATCTACGAAGACTCCGGTTAACGGCAGATCAAGAGACGCTACCTTTAAGGCGAATCCTTAAGAAAAAAGAATAACCTAAGGTTAAAAGACCCGTAGATGATTTTTATAATGGAGGACGACGGTTCGAGCTCTGAACTAATCTCTTTTTCATTGTCCAAACGAAAACAATGCCCCTAAGGTTTGGGGGAAAATGAGGTACAAAGAAATGAGAAATGTATACCTGGCGAGCGGACAAAAGGGTGGCAAAACAAAGGAGGAAACCACTTCTTCGTGGCGAATCCAGGGGAGGGTACGGGAAAGGAAAGCAAACGGTAACGGGCACGTATGCGTGGATGATGCGTGTGCGTGTACCTGTGTAGTTGTACGACAAGAGGTCGATATTGTTCCATGTCCCACCTGAATAACAATTCTCCCTTCTTTTCAACAGTTGCGACACATCCTTCAAATAAATTCATCAAAATCTCAAACTAAAATGGTCTCCTCTTCGCCGTGGCTTATCGTGGTAAACAAACGAAGGGCCCTTAATTTACATATGTTAAAGATGCACTTGACTTGTTTTGAACCATTTATTCATTTCTCCGATTTTTTACCCGATTGGAATATGCCTCGCACATCCAAGTTACCGGAGGTGCGAGCCGCGAAAGAAAGGAAAATCCATTACGACGCGGGGTGATAATGGCGGATCCTCGTGAAATTTCACAACGAAACGCGCTTATATGAGGAATTACGGGCGTCAGCCGAATGCTTACACCGTACGTACTTCATCGTCGCTCTGTGCAAGAGTGGGTAGAGCTTTCAAGTACAAATGGAGCTTTCAACAACCTGGACTGGAAAGCTTGACCTATAATAAAAACGGCTTCGAACCATTTTCTTGATGCTAATCAGAAGTCTGGCATCAAGACAAACGTTTCATATATGGACAGACGGGCGTTGGGAGCAGCCTCCACACGCCCAACTAATATTTTTTTGCATGTACCTTAAATGACACGATGCCTGGACGACCCTGACAATTCCGTTTCCAATTTCGCCGCAGCGGTTTTCCCCGTTCCACCTGCCGCACGGTTTTGGGGAATAAAAAGAATTTCTTTGATTGCTGCCTTCGAAAAACGATAAAGTCGTTATTTACAATGCGAATTTGTTGTCTCGCGACAGATGGTTACGACGGCGAGATCATCTGCCGCAGGCTGACGGGCACCTCTCGCGGAAGTCATCCAACAGCGGTAACGGGGAGGGCAACGCGAAGAAAAGCGGTGTGCATAAGGAACCGTGTCGGGCACGAAACGATCCAGAAACCTTCGGAGAGAGCGCCGCATAATCCGCGGCGGGACTCCTTCGTTCGGCCCGGTAACGACAGCAAATATATTCGCTCTCGCGCGTTCTCTGCCATCACCTCCGTGACAATGAATTAAACACTTACAAAAATCGCTTCAACAAAGTATCAGCCTCTCACGAGGTAGGTACCTTCGGGGTGAAGACGGGGGTCACAGACCTACACGGTCATAACCCTCAATCATGAGTCTGACGCCACGTCGAACATTAGCATACTCGGCGACAGGTTTTTTTTTTTTTTTCGCCAGCATTAACAATACCTAATCGTACATTTCGACTCCGTGAAGGTGTAAAAAAAATTATACCATTTACTATCCCCATACCGAATTTTCAATATAACCTACATATGTACTGTAACCGGTTGATTAATCATGTACTGCGCATAGTATAATTATCAGTTATGCATACGTTGATTAGGAACGGAGATCGTAATTTTTTTAATTGGAACCGCGTTTGCATGATGAAACCGATGATGTCGGGGGAGATGAATAAAATCGAATCTGGAGGCACGCCACGGGGTGGTGGACATCAAGCGGCGCCTTTGCGGGTCTAAGGGCAAAGACTGGACGCGTAACAAAACCGGAAAATTGTGTTTAAGTTTTTAGCGCAAATTCATATGGCGTCAGGCACGGCGGTGAAAAGGTTTACCGATCGAGTGATCGACCATTTTCAAAAATCGATTTTCCAGTATTCAAACGTGCGTTATTTCCGGGATTACTTGCGGAGATTCAGCACTTTTGGATGCTGCGAATCGATCCCGGGCACGCTTCGACTCCTTCTCAATCATTTCGTACCGGAACGGGAAAAGGAAAAAGAAGCAAACGCTAAATTTGCACTTGTAAATAAATATGGCGTGGATGTTTGCGGGCCGTGGCCACAGACAGCACGGATTTCATCCCCTCCTTCATCAAGGGGACATCTGCCTTGGAGGTGGATACGGAGAGGTTGCGAGACGAGAAAACGGCAAAATAATTGAGTGAACGATTTAGTTCGAACAATCGGAAGATGTTCGATATTTTCTTGCTTTTGCTTTTTTTTTTTTTTTTTTTTTTTTTAAAACGCAAAACAGACTGTGGAGGCGAACGAAACTTTCATCCTCTGGATGAAAACACCCACTTGCCATTTTTCTCCGTTTTGACAATGAAGAAAAAGAAAACGCTAAGATCGACCCGTCAGCCGAAACTCCATGAACTTTCTATTGTGCAAGAAAAACGACGAAACCGCAAAATGAAGAAGGACACCGCCGCCTTACAATCGTGAGCCATGCGGCATAAGCGTTTTAAGCAGTGCAGCCAACAACAACCTTTCTGGGTGACCTTTTCGACCGGAAAGGCACGGTCCCGGAGTGCCTTCTTCCACCGCCGCGGCGCTCCGTCCTCGAGCACTCCTCCCCGCGCACCAAATTATCCTTCCGTACCTTAAATGCGGGCGAATTTGTCCGCGGAAACGAGTGTAAATTAACTGCAACGTTCGTCGGCTCGGAAGATCCTTAAGCGCGGTCGAAGGAGGCGAATTCGGGCGGCGATCGTTCGAGCCTTTTAACCGGTCCCCCCCGGGGGGGGGGGGGGGTTCACTGCCTTTTTCGTGCCATGAAAAACGCGATGTACCTCTTAAGGTTGAAATCCAACGTTTCCCCCAACGGCTATCCACGCTTTGATATCTCGCCGATCGTGAAAAGGAACCGATCCATCTTCATCTCAGGTTAGTGTTTAATCTCCTCGCACAAATTTCCGGGAGCACGATTTTAAACGAAAATAAATAATTGCATTGGCTTATAAGAAAATAAATAAATAAATAAACCGAAAGCAGAAACGGGCGCAGTCCCACCATCGGGAACCGACTCTCCGCGGCAACTGAAGATCGAGTTGAAAAAAAAAAAAAAGAAAAGCAAGGTACTCACACATAACACTTGGAATGTGGCCGCAGTGCATTCTGGGTAAATTTACCTGTTACAGGTATGCCTCGGCGGCGAGAGATGATGTCGGAGGCGAGGGATTTGCCGCGGGAGAGGCGGTCATCTTACGGGTCCCCGAGAGAAAAACAACGTTTTCTTTTTTTTCCAAGATTTATCACGGAGACGACGGCAACGAAATGAAGAACTCGCGGGTATCTGCGGCCACGACCGCGGGCAGTCATCTTAAGTCGCTCATCTCGAATCACTGGAAACGGTACGTGTCGTTCTGGATTTTTCTTCTCCTTCCTTCTCCCACCTCCCCTCCCCCCTCCCCAAGAGAAGCAAATGGCGGAAAATACTCGAAATCGCGGAAGCGGGGTACGTTTCGGGAGAGCTCCTCCCCCTCGGCCTCCCCCTCCACTCGGATCTCCCGTCAGATAAAGGCTGATTATCCGCAGCATCGCCTTACTACGCGTCGGACACGTTTTTTCATGGTTCCCAGCAGAAGAAACGTTCGTTTTATCAGGCCTTTTTTTTTTCCTATTTATCTGTTTATCGTGAAAGGGACTTATCTGTTTACTAGTTGAATTAATAGAAAATTTATTTACATAGATAATAGGAACTTATCAGTTTGGCAACCTTATTCATAATATCCCCCACAGAGTCTCAGGAATGGAAACGTATAAAGGGAGGCTTTGGAGCTGCGTGGTACTGTAAACATCGCCATTATCGCTAACGCCCGATGTGAATTAGTTTTATTGGATAAAAAGAGGTACCCGGTACCTTGGAGGTTGACGAGGCTTAAAAAAAAAAAAATTTATTCGTTTTGCGATAAAAACGTGGGAAAAGAAATTAGGCATTAAAAAGGCGCGAACCTCCCTTTAATCCTCGACATTATTGAGTTAAACCTCGGGCCCTCGCACGACGGTCCAAAAGGGCGACGGCACCTTAGGCATCGCCAAGACGCGAATCGACGCCTTCGGCTCGCTGCCTTCGAGATTCGGACCGCCGGGATCGCACAGGAAGTGGCTCCGAGGCAAAAACGGTAGGAAAAAAGACCCATGCAATAAGTGAAAAGAAAAGAAATTGGCGCTTGAAACCGCAGCGCGGAGCAACGCTAGTGCCGACAGAGCAATTTTTCATTACGGAAATAAAAGCGTTAGATTATAAAGTGCTGATTGCGGTGCGGCGTTCCCCGTGATGGTGGAAACGTAAGGCATCTTTGGTCGGCGGAAAAGGATGCGAAAACAGCGCATTGGGCACGGGGACTGGAAAATTATCACATAACACGGAAAATCGGTATTTTTGTGTGTGTGTGTGTGTTACGTCCCGGCAACTGAGGAAAAGCTGCAGGAAGCTTTGGACAGAAAGAGTCTGGAGACGCCGGAACCGCGAGTTCCATGCCGTGGCAACAACTATTAACACGGAGTAAAATATTAAGAGTAAATATACAAAGGAAATTTATCTCGCAAAGACGTTATTTCGGTCGAAACAAACATCCGAACGGTGAATGCCCAACAAATTTTGATTCTGCAATTTCCATACGTGCACGTACACAAAATAACATATCACACATTTTCACGGCGCTTTCTTACGTGAAACAATTTAAAGCACTTAAAAATATTTTTACAGTGTGATTTTACGTATGCGAAATGCCATGTTATTGCCGATGAACCTCTTTTTAAAAGGATTGCCTCGTCCCTCTTCCGGTACAATTCAGACGTCGGCTCCTGCCCCTCGAGCACTCAACCGTCGCCGTGGCATACAAATTCCGGTTGAATATATGAAAGGATCTTAATGTCGGGATGAACGGAAGCGAGGTTTACAGAAAATCCAGACAATAAAAGCGGAAAACCCCTTCGCATTCATGCACCCGAAACCTTTCGCATTCGTGCGCGACAGGTTGCATATGCGCAACGACAAAAACTAAACCCCGACCCGATGTCTTCCGCATGATTAGGATAATAGCGGACATTTTGTATAATAAAATGAAATTGTGAAGAAGGGAAATCGGATATTATATTTAATAATTATATGTGCAAATATAATGTTATATAATATAACATCCATTCGCAATACGTGCAATATGTTCACAAAATTCAATATCGTCGACTCTATAAATAATTGAAAAGAAGCCAAACCCATAGCAAACTCGGTTATATACTGATATGGAAGCAAATGAATGATTGATATAGATTTTCGTGTTTCCAAGTTCAAACCCGTCGTATGTCGATATTGGTTATTCGATACCCAAAATTTGAATAAATTTTTTTTTAAAAGTATTATAATACTGATAAGTTTTCATTCAGTCAATATGAAAGAGGCAACACATACCTTACATGATGATTGTGTGTAATTAAATGATATGAGACGAAAACATATCGATTTACTTTCCATTTTCAAATGCTACATTTCACAATTCCCATTTAGATAATCATATATTTGATTTTTGTTACCTTTTTGCTGCAGCCTGCGATTGCTCGTCCACGTGTGCAAAGCAGAGAAAACGCGATTATTTACCTGAAAAGATAGATATTTATCGTTTCCAAATGCATAGAACAATTTCATTTGACATAATTAAAATAAAAATAAATGGCAAAATCGTATTACAATTATTCAACTGTCAAAATATGCTTAAAGGTAAACTCGTAAAGATGAAACATTCAACAGGGGTTAATTAGCTTAGTATTTGCCCCCGCCAAAATGCTGCTGTAGACAAACTAAATACTTACGTGTAACGTATTTTTAACTGCTTTTTAAATAGGAAATTAAAGGGGTCTCATACCCTTATTTTTTTTGCATTCTTCAGTAATAAAACCCCTGTACATACAGGATAATGCTCTCATCATATGGAAGGTAAATTGACACTATTCTGTGAAATAATAAGATATCCCAGGTCAGTGCTGCTGGTTGCATTTTGTTCACAGAACGGAAGCAGTCGCGTATTGTTGGGTTAGTCCCAAGTGAGACAGGAAACTTTATCCCCTTATGCATTCCCAGTATGCCACTATAACCGAAACGTGAAAAAAATTAAGATTTCTAAATTCGAAATTGGGCGTACATGTAAATGAGAACCTTTTTTTTTTCGGATATATCCGGGACGAAAAGAAAATATCCGCTCAAACCTTTTGAAAGTTTCACATGCAGTTTAAAGTACATCGCCGAACACAATGAACCAATGCTTTTATTTTTGCATTAGATCGATGCCTTTGTGTTTGCTCATTCATTCATTCCTGCTAACCGCGGGAAAACTTCGGGTGAATATGGTTTATGATATATGGGAAAGGACATCCAGAAAACGGGTTTTCAACTAGGCGAAACGGCCTTCTGTACATTGTTTTTGTTATTTTAAACATCGAGGTGACAATCAAACCTATCTCGAAGTTACGGAATCTGAAAGTCAGTTTCTTATACAGATCAAAAGGGAAAAGAAAAAGGTAATTTTTTTTTAAATTAAGCGTATTAAAAAAAGCTAATATTAAAAATATTTAACTTGACAAAACAGGAAGTTTTAGCGTATACCTTAATGCAACCTAGCAATTAATACTCGACAAAAGCATAGGAAGGAGATAGTCGGAAAAATAACATGCTAAATATTCGAAAACATGCTTCATGTAACACCGTAGTTAATTTGCGTGTATGACAATCGTTTATGGCAACTTGGTGAAGACAAATGGAAAACGATACATTCCCGAGTTATAAAAGCGGCGGCGTCAGAGCAACCATTTTCATTATTGTCAGCAGAGTACAGTGCTTCTTACTCGAAGCCTGTCAAATATCCGCCTTTTTTTTCGATTATTCATATATCATTATTGGCTTTCGAATGAGTTTGACTCAGAAGTGACATCATATTAATTTCAAAATCAAAAACAATTTAGTGATTGATCAAATGGAAGCGGAATTAGATATTTTCAAACGACTGGTTTCCATATGCTCCAAACGTGAATGAAACGAAATGGTACGAAAATTTTTTCCGGAACAAAAAATTTTCACGCAGGAAATGGTCAAACATGAATTATACATTAAACGGCAATAGAAATGGTCAAATTGAACTTGTAATTAGTGCCAGTCTTGGATTAAAGACAGGTCATAAGGTTAGACATAAGAATTATGAGGCCATGTTGGACAGACTCGCTTCATATTAAAAGAATTTCACTTGCTTAATGATCACTTAAAAACATAACCAATTATATATATAATATAATAATTATAAAGATAAAGAATGATGATAAAGCTAATATTTTCCTTTTTGGAGATGTTAAGAGAATTGGGAAATATTTGGTGTGGCGCATGCAAAGAGCGGGTTTTTCTGGGGTTTACCAAGACTAACGCACATCACACACAACTCATAGAACCGCACTAAAAAGGCCACACCAAGGAGATGTAATGAACTGCGGCAGAAAACCAAATTCCACAGCCTTATACGAAAATGCTGGAACCAATCGGAGACATCTCCTGAACTTGGTATGGAATATCATATCCATATCGGTGTCGAATTACTACAGAAGCTGTACTGTTGAATAATTCTCTGGAGAGCTTGAAAACGGGTTGCAGAACCAGTGGCGGGTGAAAGCGAATTTTCGGTTTTTCGAAAGATTTGAATGACGGATTGTCTAAGAGGCCTGTCCACCCCCTCGTAATTTAAGAAAACGACTAATTGAAGAAATGCTCGCCACGGCCCTGGCGATGTATGAATTTACCATTTTTAACATTACGTGAATGACTCACGGCAATAAAATCATAATTAAGACAGAGAATTTTCGTTTTCTTCTTCCACTTCGATTCCTCAACCAGTGCCCACTAAATCTAGCTTTACTGACGTGGGGCATTTGACGGCCTGCACCTTCCCGCGACATGGTTTTTGAATCGTTCATGCGGATTGGGCATTTTACTTCAACCAACAGATCGAAGGTAAATCCATTCAAATAAATCTACCTAAAGCCCCTCAGAAAAATGACTAATACGTAAAATTCATCCCATAATGGAAACGCAAAACGGTGTATCAAATTGAATAATCATAGAAACCTAAGCTTACGAATTAAATATATAATATATATAATTTCTGGGGGGGGGGGGAGGGGAGGAGTACAGAAGGCGATTCCCAGGAGAGAAGAATTTTTATTTTGGTTCGATACTTAATAATAAAATATTTTTGACTTAATCAATGCTATTAATACCGTAAATTCTGGGGGATCATACAATAAGCTCCTTTTTATATTTAAGACACGCACTAAACCCATAACCCTTGAATTTAATAAGGGCAGTTTGGGGTTGGCTCCATTAAAACTTTTCGGTTTGATAATCTTGGGCCAATTATAAATACACCAGGCATCAGAACCAATTTTTGACATCGTGTTGGTTACGACAGGGAAAATCTTTGGGAAACGTTCCGTCTGGGCACACCAATTAATAAATTTTTCTTGTTTCATCAATCAGCAGGATTGCTCCGTTGGATTGCCCGTCTGATTTTACCAACAAATGGTTCTCTTTCCTGAAGTCACCATCTGCAGAACGGAAGAACAACAAAGGCTTTACCGATCGCTGTTATTGACCCAATAATTTATATTTAACAATCCTTTATGAAGAGTCCTAAAATGGTTTAATTTGTTCAAAATTATAGTCTACAAATTGGTGGCGTCAATTTTTTCAGGTTTAACGTCTGCGGCCGCACCTTTCAGCCGAAACTTAGCTATTAAGAAATTAGGGATGAGGTTAGGTTGCGCATCCTACGACGATCCCATTTTTCGGTGATTGTCACTAAGCTGAAAGAAGGAGGGAGAAAAAAAAAAAAATACAAAAACCGCAACATGTGCCGATTTGTCTTATGCGTCCAGAGAAAAGAGAAACATGGACATGCAGGGTGTTTTTCGGTGGAGAAATAGTTAAAACCATAAATCATGCTCGAAACCTTTTTCTTCTTTACTCGCGGAAAAGAAGAAATGAAAGAAAAATGAAAACGAGGAGAGAGTTCATTGAATCCTATGCACGGGAAAAAGTTGCAGGGAGAAGCAGAGTTTAACAACGCTACTGGTGCTGCAAATGAAGACCGCGGAAGGTACCGCAAAAATATGCCCAGGTACAAGTTGCAGATTCCCATTCATCGTGCAATTTCACTCCGGTCGATTCCTAGGCAACGAATGTCGAAAAGCGACGACCTCGAGAGCCGAACCTCGAGACGTGGCACAAGAACGGTTGCAAATTACCTATTAACGTTCACTGGCGTTCCGAAGTGGACTGAAAATATTACGTTTACTTTTAAATTGGTTTCGCGATTCCTGCAATACCGAATCGACGGCGGGAATTCAGGTCCGGGAACGAGGAAAAAATTTCAATTTGGCACCCGCTGGGAGGCTCGGAACTTGTAATTTGATTTTTCTCACTTAAATCGAACATTCCCATTTTTGCGCCGCGTTTATTGATGACCAGACGGGTAAATTAACGGAAAGCTTAAGGTCCACATTGGGCATCACAGTCACCGAAGAAGACTCTCCCGTCGTTATAAATTTTCTCATTTACATAACCTACACTCTCGTCTAATCTTATCTGTACAAATTAATTATTGATCGTCAAACGGAGCGATATTATTTTTGTTTTCCGCGACGCTGCGGTCCTGCGAACCTCTCTGCCTCCGCACTATCGGATCTCATCCTGTAACAATGCAAGAAGCGAGGAGGGCAGACCACGAAGGCAGCTGCCTTTTCAACCTTTACACCGGCGAAAGACGATGAAGGAATGTTCGGGAACAGCGGCGACAGTCCGTTCTCTCGCTGTGCACGGAAAGTTGCACCCGGTGCAACACAACCGGCGAACGAGTTTCGCACACCTTGGTCCGGTACCTTTTCCTGCAATTTTTCGAAATCCCGCAGATCTCCATTTATCAATAATTAATGCTGGTAATTTTGTTTTCGGCGCATATCATATAAGGTTGGGGAGGTCGTACTCGGGAACGCATCGGGAGCGCGAAACGCTTCAAGCGCGGTCGGCAAGGGTACCGAGGTGCAGAAACGCTTTCCCGCGCCATCGTCGGGGTGCCGTGGTCTCGGCTGAAAAAAAAAAAAAATCAGCGATTCGATGCCGGTGCCGAAAGGGTCGGACGCGGCATCTCCGCCATTTCGCGCGATCCTCCATCGAGGATTCGTGCACCCAAAACCTCGGAGTGCCTTCCTTCGGCCGATCCAGATGGAGAACGCTTTCCGTTTTATGGTGCACCACAGCTGTTCCCTAAAAAAAATGCTTCTTTGAGATACAAAAAAATAAAGAAAAAGAAGAAGAAAACGAGATGAGAAAAAAAGGAATCTGTTAAAAATTATGTAATGGCATCTCATTACAAGGGAAATGGAAGTTGCAGGCTTGGAAGCCGTAACAGTTTCCCTCGTCGCGCATTTCATCTTACGATGCGCCTGCGGCTCAGGAGCCTGGGAATTCAACTCTGAACCTTCACCTTAAAGATGGGTTCCCTTCATTTTTGGGAGTTGCTGCGCGACGACTTCGTCTTTGGACGACTCCACACCCGCATAGGTTAGGCATCGGCGGATTGGCGACTTCTTCCGAGCGAGCATTGTTACGCATCGGAATTTCGTTTTTATTCTGTGGAATATGCGCGACCTTCAGATTTCAGGTTCCGATTTTTAATTTTTGAAAATTCACGGCAAAACCTGCCTCAGATCCGGGCTTCGCATACCTCCCCCCCCCCCCCCCGGAGCCGATCGCTTTTCCCTGCGGCGTGCACGGGGAGTTGGGGTGAGAGACGGCCGGACCCGAAATTTCGGAGCCCGGTGTCCCACCGGGTAAGTGCTGCTGCCGAGATGCCTTCCGCATGCGGGGCCGGTCGAAGACGGAGCCGAAGTGCCGTCGCCTTAAGGATCGCGTTTCAGGTTCGGTAAACGATCTAAAAAAAAAAAATGAGCCCACCGTGAGGTGGTTGCGCTTTTCCATCGTCGGGCACCGAATATCGTGCAGTTGACGGACCGCTAACAAGTCGTGCTTTGGGCACCGCTGAAAAGCATCGGGTAAGCGACGTAAAATGATTTTTTTTGGCGCAAGTTTTTGCGTGGAGCGTCCCAAGTTCGAAAAATGACGTAAGAACAAATCGATTTTTAATAAATATATATTTATGTATGTATTTTTATTTATTGTGAACTCTAATTTAATTCGGGTGTATGTGATATTTGTCCAAGGACCAATTCTGACCAATAAAAGCCAATTATCAATCGACTTAAGGCGCTAAATGAAATTGATACATGAAAAAACAAAAGGAACAGGATAACATTCCGATTGATCATATGCCGAGGATCGGCATTACAAAGCCTCCGTTATTACGTACAATATTTTAATCATCTTGAATGAAAAATGGAGGGACCATTTATGCGTTGGATACATTCGTGATCTGAAGACAAGGAGTTGAAGATCAGTCTACCGTAAATAATATATGATTATAATCTATATTAAGTTTATGATACGAATGGACGCGAAGCGTAGAGCACGTATGTAATATCGAAGTGACTTACCTTTCTCCTCTATTGTGTGGCAGAAAATCGTATCGACTACCAACGACATGAGCAACAAGACGAATCGCACATTCGTCAGCATTCCCATGTTGCAAAAACCATTTATCAACACAAATACACTCACGAACCGACACTTCTTCATCACTAACGAACACCCAACTTAAGACCCAAATAATATTAAAAAATCCATCACTTTAATTATTATTATTATTATTATTATTATTATTACTAATAAAAATGACCCACGGCACACTCAATGATTTTCCACGGTGTCATATAAACATTGATCGTCTATCCATTATTCATAGGGCATTGAATTTCGCATCGATTACCTGAAAGAAAAGAGAAGAACAGTTGCATGATGCTAAAGAATTGTAATATTATGAATAAACGTGTAGGAATAATACACAATGTCAAAAGAAAAAAAAAAACACTTGGTAAGGAGAAAAAATTAGCGTACAAGTGTATAATTAAGATTAAATTTTCTTTTAAGACCGAATACGGGGCGAAAATGATGGATAATTACAAAATGATATAGATCGAAAATAAGGATCGGTACTTTCGACATTGCATATGTGCATTAAATGAAGCACAACCGCGACATTGTTAATGTTTTTATATTTATTTGTTAAATGCGAAAATAAAGAAAATTTGTAGAACGTTTGCTTTGCGCATCAAAGTATGTATATATATATATATATATTTTTATTACACGTTAATGAAGTTCTTGAAAATATTGGTGAATGTAAGGGATTACGGTGTAAGCAAAAATATACCTTAAAAAAAAAAATTTGCTGAAAAAAAGGAATCGTTTTGCATCGCATCAAATATCGCAAGCAAAACGTTGGCGGTCAGCACATGGCATCGAATAACTACATTTTCTTTCTTTTTGTCAATTAGTGGAGCAATTAAAAATTTGCCACCTTCTGTTGACAAAATACAACCTGGTTGCCATTATTAGCCGTAACTGGAACTGACAGTGAATAATAGCATTGGTTGCACTGTGTACAATGGATCGTATCTCGGTGATGCCAAGGAAAAATCGCTTTAGTCACTCCGGGCATGCACTTTGGAGGTTCAACACACAAATTGTTCTTGATTGACAAAAAAAAAGAAACCCATGGAACCTTTTTGGGGTAACTTGCTCGGGATTATGCGCGTCCACTTTCTACACCGGGAGCGCATGCTGCCGGTCGGCACGGAGCTTTGCCGACGAAAATGTCAGCACCGATACCGGAAATGTTCTTTTTCGCCATTATCGAAAAACAATCTCAAAAAAAATGTTAATTAACTTCAATGCGCTCCTTGTTTATATCCACGTTCACATATTTAAAAGCGAATCAGCTCAAAGTTGAGGATGCTGATTCAGCGAAATTGCGGATCATCATTTCGCATGTCGGCCACGCTTTTCTAGGCCTGAATGTATTGATTCCTCACGAGCCACCCGTAATCATCATCATGTTACTGGCTCGTTTCTTTTCCAAAAAAAAAAAAAAAAACGCTGTTGTATGATTTTTCCTCTTTCTTGCCCGAGATGAGAGGTTCGCCTTCATAAAACCGGAGGAAAACATTTTGGACACATCAATAAAAAGCCACTAAATTAAATTAATCGGAGGGCTTTGGCCATTAGCTCACCCGCATACCGAAGAAGTCCCATCGGCAATGCTCGGTGCGTGGATGGAATTGAAGTTCGAGACGCTGCAGCTGACCTGCAGCAATTTTCACCGGCTGCATCGGGAGGTTCCAGATTATACTTGTCACTAAAAGGCATTACAGTTTTTAATTATGTAATAAATATCATAAAAAACGATTCAGAATCGTAAAGCATGTGAGGGCAGCTGTTTCGCTTCTTTTTCTCATCTGCGTGTGAGGCAAAGCATTCGGTCTGGCGGAGCATTACCCACGATCAAATAAGCATTTTCCATCTCATTTTGGATGCTCTGATTGGTTAACCGCATCGACCAATGTCTTTGCTTGCTCCCGGGATACCTTTTGAGCCGCCCCGATGCGGCGGCGATTATGGATGCGCGCACAGGCAACAACAGCGTTATCTTCCCCGTGCGATGCCGACAGCCAGCAGCGACATGAAGATCGACCGGGAATGACCACCGGCAATCCGATTTCGTAATGATTGAAGACAATCGTCAATTGCCACATATTGCTTAATCCCATATTGCACATAATTGAGCAGGAAAAAAAAAGAAAAGAAAAAAAAATGGAGTCCCGAACGTGGCACAACGAGTCTTCGGAAAGTGTCACGATCACTTTTACTGTTGTTTTTCGCTATAATCTCGCGCTGAAAATTAAGTAAAGTTTCGCCGGAATCGGTTCGTTCGCAATGGAGGCCGCATTGGGTTTAATACAAAACGTGAGAAATTCGAGTTGAATATTCGAGAGACATCGGTGCATGGGAGAAACGAAGTATGCAAGATGAAAATATCCACGTTTTGTTTTTGGGAAAAAAAAAAAAAAAACAAATCTCGGAACGAGAAAGGGTTAACGGTTTATACGTCTAAGGAGGAGGATGTTTATTGTAACGTGGCAGCAGGTGAACGAACGTCGGGGACAGGGCACCGTGGAAATCGTGGAGCGGAGGTCTGGTTAGGTATCCCAATCTGTTCCTAATGCATTGCCGGCGAGATGAGCCCCCGGAACTTCTTTATGTCGCGTCGAAAAACCCGGCTCGGATACGGTTAAGGTTTGAATTTCTGATTTATATCGAGGTGAAAAAGATAAAGTTTAAAGCAAGAGAGGAAATACTGAATAAAAGATAACAGACAGTAATCGAAGGTGTCGCCAAAAAAACAAAGGGATCGTTTTTTTCAATGTCCCATCTGGCGACACACTTGACCGTTCAGGATAACATTTTATTTTTATCTTTTTCTCTCTTCCAGTAAACAATTGCAAGACGAAAAAGGTAAATTCTTTGTGAAAATTGAACAATACTCGGATCTTTTTTACGGTCAAGCGACTCTACAAGATTGGCACTTATCGTCGTTTATAAGGTCTTTTTATTCCTGTTTATCACGCCGGCCTAATAACCGATCTTATGGATAATAGTTAAAATCCAACCTTCTATTGCCTTGTTTTCGCTGTACGTACAAATTCCATTTTCCATTGTTTATATTTCATTATTATATTTAACAATTCTCACCGTTCCCTCAGTGTGCTTCTCGAAGAGGGATTTTTCTCTCGCAAGATTTCGGAATTTTCTCTGGGTGAAATACTGTTTGAATGTGATACCCTTCGATTGTAAGACACTCGATATTAGCCGGATGAAAAATATCACGTTATTTGACTTTAGGGCCGAAAAAAAGGACGATGGCGTTTTTCAGTAATGTAAAAATATGTGTAAGGTGTAGCTGATAATTAACTTTTTTAGTAACGTGGAAGGAATCAAGTCGTAGAACCGTTTTTGCAAGTTAATGCCGAATGGGAATATGGGGAAGAAAATTACTGAGGGTGAATAAATATTCCGATGTCGTTGCTTGAAACCAAGGTGATTTTTCTCTTTTTTTCTTTTTCCAGTCACAAGAAAGACATTTCGCCAACAAAATGGCAAAAAGCATGGAAGTTTTTGAGGCTGGATAGATAGTCGAATGACGGTTTGTAACGGAGGAAACTGAAAAATGCAGGCAGATGAAGCGGTATTTTCAACACTGTCACAAACGACACTTAAAACCGATGCTGCACATAAGTTAATTGTGTTTTTATCTGGGTGTGTGGCTAAAGTGCAATGACTAAAAACGAAAGGAAAATTCCCCTTTGCCGTGCCGTTTGATGTTTACATCCATCATTTGCTTAAAAAATGTTTAATAATGTGCCCAATGAAACGTGAATGAACATGGAATGCAATTGCGTTCCGGTGTCAAATTAATGCAGCAAAGATGAAGTTAAACGTATTCAAAAGTTAAAAACTTAAAAAACAAATTCAAATGCCATCTAGGGGCAAAGCCGAAGCCGAAGCTTGAGGCTGAGCCGCTGCTGAAGCCGAGGGCTTATCGATAACAAAGTAAGAGCTGCAGCATTATAAATCAAGGCCTCCATCTCAATTGTCTGAAATTGGATTTAGATTAGTTAAAGTTATTTATCATAACTTTACCCTTGCCATATAATCAATCAATATCCAGTGTGAAGCAATGGTTTCGTCGAAACCACAACCGGAGTATGTCTACAGAAAGACAAGCAAATGGTAAATGCAAAGCGTTCGCATAATAATGACTGTGCCATCATAAAAAGTTCAGCTATTGCGATAAATTTGCACGCATCGACGTACAGCAGACAGTCCATGTCGGACTCCGTTCGATCTTTTCCGTTCAAACACATCGAAATCTAAGCATTGAAGAAATAACTTTAAAATTATTTCTTCCGATGTGGAAACTTGTTTTTCGATTACATCTTCCGAAGGTATCATTTGCGGGTAAGCCTCGAATACTTCGCACTTTTCTGTCTCGTGCTCGGAGTAAACAATATCTGCGGAGATCATTAACTAAATAATATGAAACGAGATATTCATACGTGAGGAAATCGAATTTCTTTAACTAGCTTACTAAACAGTTACTTAAAAAGCGACTGAAGTCATCTTCCAAGGTGAAAGAAGGTTACAAACTTTTACTGTAATAGGAAAGAAAACATGATTTTTATTACTTTGTGCTTTAGATAAGCAACAAATACATGAGAACAGTCATTAACGGCGTCGTTGTAAAGTATTTTGGGAACTTGCACTCAAAACAAGCTTCATTCATTGGTTCTGGCATATCAAACAACACTCCGAGATAACTATTTTCATTCCACTGAAAAAAATGTACGTATACGAGTTGCACTATAACTCAAAAAGCAAATGCAGCCCCAAGAAAAACGCGGTCCTATTTTAAGAACACAAAAAAAAGGTACCCGTATCCACTCACAAACCTTCAAAATGCCTCTTTTGACGATTCAAGTAAAACTACATAAAGTAACACATGGTGCTATTGTTCCTTTTTATAAAGAGACTTCTGAAAGAGATTACGATTTGCCGAAATTTTCAAAAGTATGTTATAACCAAAGTAAAAAAACGTCCATACTTTTAGTGTGCGACGTCTGTGATAATGAGACAGCCCCGTTTCCCTGTATCAACTTACGACCGCATAACAGCATACCTATCCTTCGGTTATCGAATTTCCTTCAAAACTGTGTATTTTTCAGTTAAGAATAAGAAAATGGGCATTCTCTTTCATTTTAACAGCAAATGGAAGTAGCGAAGCGTAACTTGGAATAAAATGGCACACGCAATGCAGTGCTTTGTTTCACGGCCAAGTGAGTTTCATTCCACCCATTATGAATGACGTATCCCAT
This sequence comes from Ricinus marginatus, assembly GCA_028565995.1. NCBI lineage: Eukaryota > Metazoa > Arthropoda > Insecta > Psocodea > Ricinidae > Ricinus > Ricinus marginatus. The sequence goes on from JAOWBB010013143.1 coordinate 22,637, forward strand.
TTGATAGTACCCGAACTTTGCCACGGAGAAGAAGGCTGCGGAAGGGTCCCAACAGGCACCCGACGCGACTCAACAGGCGGAATCAAATGCAAACTGGAAATCGCCAATTAAGGGAGGTTTCTGCTTGCCGTCTCCTCTCGGAGGTTCCAAACGGCAGCGTTAGCACGGACAGTGTTAACATCGCCATTGCCTGAAAAGGATGCTCGACTTTGTAATAAGTGATGTAGTCAGGGGTGAGGACCTGACCGAAACGCTTGTTAGACGGATCCAAAGATTCTGTTTTTTTAAATGCTTATATTATTATTACACGTGGAATGAATTCCGTCTTGTCGAAATCTCGAAAATGACGAAGATAAAGGAACGAGCAGTGACACACAAAAAATTCTTTATTTGACTTGCTCATCTGGAGTTCGACATCAGGTACAATGGCCGCAAACGGACTTGGCCCTCAAATATTGCTTCTCATCGTGTAAGCTCCCCTTTTATCTGGAACCTGAAAGGTTCGGAAAACCTCGAAAGAAAGTAAACAGCAAAGAAACAATAGAAGAGAGCAGTAAGAAAGGAACAATGCGTCAGGTAAACTAAGCGGTAAATTTGAAATATAACCAAAGGTACAATAAATTTTCGGCGACTGCGCATGTTGCCGCTGTTATCGTTTGAGGAAAAAATTTTAGTCTTTTTTCTGGGTGACGTCAAATTTATCTGTCTTATCATGCTGACAAAGCAAATACCTGAAACCAAAGGGTTGGTTGGGGTTATTTTGCGATCCCCGAACACGAGCAGTCAAAGGAAATCTCGGAAAACTCACCGTGGCTCGATGTTTTTTTTTTTTCTTCCACCTCGACGGAGTTTTGACTAATCCAAACGTCAAATCGAGCTCCACTTTCGGTCGTATTTACTCCGGGATTGAAAATTACCGTGATGGATGGGAAAACTTCAGACACCACTACAACAACTGAAGTATCCGAAACTAACTGCACAAGATGCGCAGGAAACTTCGTCGCATGTGCGCTAAACCGTAAAACTATAAGAAGGTAGCTTCGTCTTGGCGACGGTGGAAGCGCTAGTTGTGCCCACTGACGCTTCGAGCTCGCTCTTTTATCGTTTCACAAAACTAACGTAATGGCGGTGCTAAGAAATCCGAAGGTATTTCTTATGCGAATGGTTTTAAGGCATAAGCGGAGGAAATTGAAGCTGCTGGATAACTTTTCACGTCGACTCGGTGGATGTTCGTGATGCGTGCGTGTCCTCCGAAGATGCTCACCGTCGAATCGGGAGCTGTTCCACGTCTCGGATGGGCAATATATTCAAATCATGTACTCAACACTGGAAACTTTCCAAAGTTGTGGGAGTCCAGTCAAAACACTGAAGACGCCGTGATTTGTATAGCGACGAACACCAAGAAATGTATTTCACTACGTGTAAGTCAATTTCGGCCTACTCCAAGTAAAAGCAATATGCGTGGATGATATGTATCGATGGAATGGATGAGATATGCGAATTTCCGACCCTTGTTTTCTTCACTATATCAAAATAGCGAAACCCTAGTAATGACCACTCTTTTTTTAAGCAGAAACGGAAGTTGGCCGTGACAAAGCCTTTCTTCGTATAAATTAATTTACGCAGACTTACTCCCCGACAACCTTTCATTGTCTTCCTTCATTACCCAACCTTCTTGATTGCCCAGTTAGCCTTTCTTTATTATGGGCGACAGACATATTACCTTTCTTAAACTCCCATATACAAGTCTTGCCTTTAATATTTCTCAGATTTTTCATTTCGCCGAACTTTTAAAACCGGGGACTTTTGGTCGAAACGGAAATAATTACCTCATTTCACCGAGACCCGAACGACATCGGGAAATCCGAAGATTTAAAGGGCCCGCCAATGTTAAAAATGCAGAAACGGTGGAAAAGTCAATTTAATCCTCGCCGTGCTTTTCTTTCTCTCTCCATATTCATTATCTCATTATCAAGTGACCTGCGTATCGCGGGTGGCAGTACAAAGGGAAACACTTCACATGTAACATATAAAAACCTTTTAGCCGCGTTTTCCATCTTGCGGGCAACAAAACGCGAAAAACTGGTCTTCGAAGGCAGGTTTTTTTTTTTTTCTTTTTCGGAGGATCGCCACTGCGGAAAAAGGCGCAAAAAGGTAGGCAAGCCTTTAAGTGCAACTTATTTTACCACAGCAAAGACTATGGTCGTGTCCGGGCGGTGAGCAAATCGGCCTCTCTTCCGGCTTTTGCCAGCAATAACGTAATCTCCCCAATAAAAATTTCCATGTGAAATTCTATATTGTTATTTGAACCATTCTCCAGAATTATTTACGTAAGTTTAATTGTTATCCAATGTAAAAATAAAAATTTTCTCATTCTTTCATTTTGCGGGTTTTTCGACCTGTCTCAGTGGGTTTTTATAAGTTAGATTTGTGGCTGCTGATTTCTTTTTTTTTTTCATCCCTTTTGAATAGGGTATTCAAATTCATTTGCTTAGTGAAAAACGATATTTATTAACTGACAAATTGAAATTAAAAAACTTAAGATGTTTTTTCTCCAATTCATTGTTAAATATTTTTACTTGAAACCTTGAAGAATATTTTTTTTTTTTCATGGCAGGATGGTTGCTTACAGTTCCAACAGCAGCGCGGAGAAAGAAAAATTATCCGATGTTCTGATAAAAATATCTAAAATCCGAGATATGTCAACTTTTAATATACATATACTTTATCAATATTTGGGGCTTAACGATGAAGGAAAAAAAAAAAAGTTCAATTCATATATATATATATATTTTTCGTAAAGGGATGCGCAATTTTTTTTGTTATTACGAAAAAGGGGAAAAAACATCATTTCTTCAATTAGCATATGAAATATTATCGATCATATAATGTAAGAGTTCCCGCGAATTAATTGAATTATAGTAATATGTCTAGTTTAATTGGTCGATGAAACAGGAAGATATAAACGCTTTTTTACCATGAGCAATGCATAACATCCAATATTTATATGAATGAGAATATAAATTATACATCGAAAAAAAAAAAAAAGGGGGAACAGTATAAATTGCCAAAAGCAAATGGAAACTTGTATTATCACAGTATACACGTGATGGAGTGGTTTTTACATGATATTAATTGAAGGCAACTACACTTTTTGTCAGCGGTACGCGACATTTCATACATTACGTATAATTCTTAAAATTACCAGACATTTTCAAGTGATTTACATATTAATTTACCGAAGCTGTTTGAGCAATTAAAATGCGAGGCATTTGATCACAGATTCGGATTTACTGTGATGTTCTTAAGCATGAAGTTTACGAACATATGAAATACGTGCATGCAATCTAATCAAACTGGCATTATGTTGGGGTGATGACGTCGAATTATCTTCCCATTATCCATATATGCAAACTGTTATTATTTTTTCCCTTTTGCACGTTAATCTAATTATATAAAAGTATTAATTAAAACGGAGGGCATTGTACTTTTAGCAATATGTAGTTTGGAATGTTCACGCTTCTTTTCCATGATTTCTGCTGGAACGAATGGGTTCTGTAAAAGAAAAAAAAAAAAAACATTTGTGCGGTGCGGTATTGGTATGGATTGAGTGATTTTATTTTTCCCCGCAGTATCTGTGAGAAATCTTAAAAGTACAATAAATATTTGTTTTAATTAAAGCGAATTGGACGAAGCCCCGTAAATTCGATAATGGAAGTCGCTTTGTAAACGATTAAAACTCAGTTGTGGGAAATAGTTCGAAGGGATAACAATCGAGAGGAACCAGGTAGGAATATTAGCGATAAGAATGAATTTCGACATTTTCTTTTTCCCTCCACTACAGACGAAGATTTCCCTCCCCGATCGTGTGCAAAGCTTTTTCTCCTTCGGCTTTGGGAAAAGCCGATTTTTGCGGCATTAACGTGGAAAATTAAAATTAGCTTTTCTTCTTCTGATTTTCCGATCGGTCACTTGATTTGCGTATTAACCGGCGTCGACCGAACATTAATTTATTTAATGGATCCATGCGAATGATGTGGGACGCCGGCTCTGACTGGACGCAAAAATATTCCCAAAAAAGAATCCTCGGACCCCCGAGGGGCTCGCGTTTTCTTCCGCACATACCGAACCTTACGGAAATCGAAATGGGCCGAAAAATCTCCCTTCCTTAATCCACCCTTCGGAGCCTCCGAGATAATTATCCTAATTAAGAGACGCGCCCTTAAGATGCGCTTTTGAACGATATTTACATATTACTTCCAACCATTTAATTAGTGGATTATTATTCATTCCAAAAAAATGTGTACGCATATAACATTCATATTACCTTTTTTTTTTTTTTTATCAAAACCCAAAGTTTTTTTGTTTAATCATGATGTTTGCATCCCTTATAAAAGGGATGAATTATGTAACCGTTGTTTATAAATGCGCATTTCTTCCTTTGATCTTAAAAGCGAGTTAAATTACCTCGTTAACAGAAAGTTTGTACAAAAAAAAAATTTACTTATATTTAATTTGCCGTAAATACGAGAAAACTTAATAGCATGTATTTATTATAAACCACGTCACATTTTAATTTTCAGTTTAGCCATATCGCACTTAGCGTTAGCGGGGTTATGTATTAATTTTTACACAAAATATACGTTCGAATTTTCGTGGGAAAATCTTTAAAATATCTTTCCTTTCACTCATGTGGTTTTCTCATAACTTTTACGCGTCTTGACATTTCAATATTGTGATATTTGTGACACATCTCACAATCAATCCCCGAATGCTCTGATTCAATTTAGGGGGTGATAAACCTCATTTTCGTTTCAGTTCCCGCTCGAGGGAGGTTTAAAGTGAACATAAAATGGGAGCAAGAAACCTTTTTCAGTTAGTACGGTGCCTTATAACCGGACGCTCTAATAGGGGAATCGTTCCCAGCTACAGGGATGATGAAAGTACTGAAAACAGAAGCAAATTATTTTCCGGAGGAGATGTAAGTATGAAAAAAAAAACATTGTGAGTGTACATATATATATATATTATATATATTGTTATTCTTTTCACATATATGTATCGCCGATTATGAAATTAAATCGAGGACAAGACAAATCATCTGATGGATTAAGTATTCCAGGGATTGTTGAAAGGTTTTGCATATATTTTAATCGTACACCTTCTAATATCCTCCCACATCATCTTTAAACCATTCGCTATATATTGTAATATTCATGTGAGCAATTCAAAAGCCTCAAAAGTTAATACAATTTGAAACAGCGTTAAACTCAATAATCTGCAACTTAATTAACGATTCAGTTTTAAATAAGTGAATTATATCCATAACCTGCCATTTACTTTTGCCGTTTTATCAGTGAGCACGCGTGTTGTTGGTTTAAAAGTACATTCTTCACTTGGATATTCTTACTCATAAAGTGATCTACATGTATCTCTATATGGGCGTGCAAGGAAACTTTTGTCTTAGGTCAAGCATAAAGACCTTTTCGACGTCGCCCATAAGTTCATCGATTTACACCAGGAAAGAATCCCATTCACTCATTCAGTCATTCATTCATGCGAATATTTCAGACGATAACGAAGGTATGCTCAGTTTTGAAGGTAATCATTACACCCGATCAATAAGCTAAAATGGTCTGCGCGACTTTCCAGTGGATAAATGCTGGGTCGGAACCTCTAACGGACGACAAATATTTGAGATCCGAGGTGGGTGCCGTGGGAATAACCGAGACACTCTCGTTCGCAGATCTTCGGCGCGTATCGCAGGAAGTCGTCAAAGAGGAAGTCGAATCTGGATCGACCTCGTTTGGATTCCTTGGTGGTGGACGTGCACGAAATGGACAGCATACTGTCGCAAGGCAACGGAGATGCTGCACCGAGCAGCGCAGCATTCGAAAGAAACCACCAGATAAACGGAGAAGTCTGCCTGTTAAGGGAGAGCCCCTTCCGGATATTGAGGGTAAGTTCCGGTTAATCTGCTGGGAGAAACCTTTACCTTTTTACCTTTAAAAAGATTGGAGATTTAGTAAAGGAGCAATGGGCAAGACAAGTAAGGAAGTCCCTGCGTCTCACGGTTTTTGTGCATGTCCCATCAATCGCAGTAACATTCCGCAAAATAAAGTTAGCGCCGTCAGCAAATGCATGCGAGAACCCGTCACAGTGCGAGAACAGTTTTCCCTTAATGTACCGCAGAAATTTACAAATGACAGCGATAAATAAGGTGAAAACGCAGCAGAAAGGGATGTTTGACGGTGGGTGATACTGACGGAAAGCTAATGCCAGCCCCGCAGCATGGGTGTTAACGAGTCCATCATTATATGTGATTTCTGTTTTTATTCTGCTTTTTATTTTATTTATATATATTTATAACATGTTAGAATATTCATGTAACCGCGAAGGTCGTTCACATCCAGGGACTGTCTTGACCTGTCTTTTGGGTTGTTCCCGTGGGACAAAGCGGAAAAATCCTTCCTTTTCAATTCGTGCACCTCGAGACCTTCGGGGAATACCTTTAATTTCATTATAAACTGTTCGGTATCAATTTTGTTATTGATCTGCAGAGGTTTGAGGTAGATCAAGATATTGCTAATAAGGGCACGCCTCATATGGAAAGTATTTTCACGTAGATCATGTTTCTGATGGAGGAGATTGAATTACATTATATGCGAATAGCTCCCGAAATGTAGAGAAATGGCTCAACTAATGAAGATATCTACGCACGCAATTCTTCGAGCCAGATCTATGCAGCCTCAGCAATCTTCCTCATCTGCCACAAGAGAGAGAGAAAAAAAAAAGAGAGATCTCCTCTCAGCGTGCATAAAAACATCTTTATAATCTTCATTCATCTTATTTGCCAGTGAAATTGTATAAACACTAAATTTATGATATCCATAAAAATAAAGAATAAAACTCAAAAAGTTCTTCAGACTTCGGGGCCGCCTATCGCATCATAAAATATAATATATAAAAACATAAGAAATAAGAAAATGATTTCTTTTACTTACGTTATAGAACGCTAATGCGGATTTTTGACGGTTAAACGAACGCACAAACCAATTTATCTGTAGAAGTATTAAATACATACATATACAAATTATCAGCATAGATACGTATATATAATAAAAAACACAAAATTAATTTATTTGTAGAAATTTTAATTTATGTGTTAATTATGAATTCATGACCATTTGAAAATGCATTTTAGGTCCTTTTTAGGAGATGAAGATATTTACCATATAAAAATATAAAGAGACAGGGACTGGCGATCGTAGATTTTACAGGTTTGAGATTCGAGGGGTGAGAATTCCAACGCGGGGCAGGTAGAGCCCTTAAACTTTTCCCTGGGAGTTCCGCTATGAGCGTTCCTTTTCGGGGAGGAATTTTTTTTCTTCCTTCCTCTGACGGAAAAGGTTCCAACGGGGCACGTTGCAATTTTGCACATCCGAGGGACAGGGGCTGGGGCTGTCATTTCACGTTTCCGTTTCTCCTTGCCCCCGTCTAAAATAGGAAGCTAGTTCGTAGGAGCTCCGCCGCGGCCGTCTTGATCCCGTCACGTCCCGGATTCTGTAACCAGTTTCCTGTCGGTTCCGGATGGAGCGGCGCATACGTCGAACGAGATATCCGCTCCGATTTCTTTCTTCTCTTTTCTCCGGATAAATGTTATCCACGATGTCAAATCGGGTTTCTCTGTGAAGTTGATGAACATTTTATAAATTGTAAATTTTTTATTTTTTTTCAAATTTACGCACACTTATTCGGGAAATAAATATGCGAAACTCCGTGCTTAAATGCGTTCACTCGACGGGAATGAAGACCGGCATTGTGTCTGTATAAATCATACTTGTATATATGTAAAATGTTTTTTTTTTTTTTTAATTTTTATTTTCCGATCCCTGGACGATTTTCTTTATATTATTACGAAACGCTTAACCGTCAATATCCTTTGTGAACATGATAAAAATTTCCTTTGAAATACACGCAATTTCAATCTTTTTTTTTTTTGAATAACTCAATTACTTTAATTCATAATCTAATGAATTAGACTTTAATTTTATAACCGATGTTATTACTTTGCATAATGTCTTTCGAACTTGTTTATGAATTAATATGGTTTTTTACCGTTCCCGTGCAATTATTAATATTATTCCTTCCTTGGGGCTTAAAAGCGTGATTATCTATATCTGAGATTCATCCGAGTTTAAAAAAACGGGCGGTGTACAGCTAAAGAATCTCGAGGATAGTCCAGTTTCATTTTCCGGTAGTTTTTATTATGCTTCTTTCGAGTAATGCGCTTGGAATGACCGTTTTCTCTGTTTGTGCATTGCGTCCGATTTAACTTGTAAAAACTTTATCGCCTTTGCCTCCTGAAGGAAATTCTCATATTTGGAGTGATCGCAAAGGGCATCCATCATTGATTTTGCCGCCACTTTCAACTTTTGCACCATTTCTCAATCAAGATCTTTTAATTCTCTTCGCCAAATTGTCTCAGCCTCTCAGAGAGGACGTCTCTTCAAAGAGCCGATGCGCAATTCGCCATTTGATACTCGTCCGATTTTCGTTTTTCCTTCATGTTCAAAATGCGAATTGAGTTGATGATGCAGTAACAAGGGATTCCTCTCCCAGAGAACGTCCAAAACTTCCCGTAAACTCCATCTCTCCTGCCTATAATCGGAAATTTTCATTTTCCCCGGCGTGCGGGATTTATATAGCAGCACATTTTATTAGAAAAATGCGAAATGAAGCGGAGGCTTGTAATAAATTCGAAAAAAAAAATATGAGAAAAAATTTCGGCAAAATCGGCAACCTGGAAAAAACATAACGCGGCCCGATTCTTGTTCTGAATGAGATGGCTAAGAAAATGTACATGTTAATGTTAATGATGTCGGTGGTGTGGGCTTGTGCTTGAGCTTAATACAATAACATTTATCATACGTTCCTTTTTTCGGGTATGTTATATTATAGTTTTGTCCGCCTGTGTATCAGATTTTCCCCGTATCTCGCTCACTATCATTTTACAGCACTGGAACTATAAGAACTATTTTTACAACTGAATACTTGCAAATTTCTCAATTTTCTGCAGCTCTTATGTTTCGACTCCGAACCTGTTGCGGTAGTTCTAATGATATTCGTCCCTTGATTTTTTTTTTTTAATGCTGCAGTTCTCCTTCCGGAAAAAAAACATGCCTCTTGTTGTGTTTTTATCATAATTTTATTGCTCATATCTCATAAAAAAAAAAAAAAAAAAATTATGTAAATAACGTTTAAAAGCGTGTAACGGAAAATCGTTTGATATTGATGTCAAAACGGCAAATGTTAGCTATGTTTTCTTATATGTTCACACACCATTGTAATGTAGATGGATATCAGCCCTTAGGTTGGGCCATCCTCAATGTCATGATCGATCAGTCGAATTCCCGCGAGGTTTCTATCTTACGTGTCCGGCATCTTTTCAATATTAATATGAGATTACTTTGCCCGTGTCTTTCAGTCGGATATCAGACCATCAACAGTAGCGGTTTGTGCAGTCTTCGATGTGATTCGCGTAACATAGTTTTCGCCATCTCTAAACGTGAGCGATTGGCTCTTGTATTATTTCACTTTATTTTTTTTTAATTTTTTAATTTTTTGACAGAAAAAGCTTCCGCACAATGTTATGCGCATACGTTTTTTTTTCCCCTGCCTTTTTTTATATAAAGTTTCCCGGTATTTTTAAAATTATTTTTTAAATACCATACATTCAGTCACGTTAACGACAACAGCGGTTTCACCGCACGATTGGTGCATCAATTCGTGCACGATCTTGGGGAAAAGATCCTTAGAAAAAATATGTAATTTGTAGATGATTTGCAAATCTGAGTTATCATCAGTGACATCAAAAAGAAAAAGGGCAAAAAGTCATGTCTTACGGCTTTTCCTACCTCAGCTTTATGATTTTCCCTCCGATAAACAAAAAAAAAATTGTGTCCCGAAAATTCAGTAAAATATCTCTGAAATGATAATTTTAATGAATATTCAATTTGGAAAAATTACATCCTTCTGTATGCATATAAATATTTTCCCACTTTTTTTTTTTATAATTTCAATCCCTTTCCCCAAGAAGTTGCTATAGATAATTTTCACTTCATTTTAAATAACAATCCTTTTTAAACCGAACAGTAAAACCGTCTTCCATTAATCATGCGATAGCTTCTAAAATGAAATGAAAAACGCTTTAATCGAATATTTTCTTAGTATAAGGCACTTTGATATTGTTGCTAAAAAAGGATACACGTATACCATTCCTGAGGGGAATGCACAATAAGACCTGTTCTCGGCTTAGACCATGTCCCGAAATTGAATTATATTTGAATGAAAGATAAAATAGATGTAACAATCACATTATATAGATGAGGAGGACTAATCAGCACCCCTGGAGCCCTAAGCTCTAATCGAATGAGAATACTTAAACTTAATCCTAACAACCCAGAAAAAATACCAAAAATCATAAAGTTTGCAAATTAAAAAAAGAAAATATGGGATATAACGATACATGTACCATAAAAAGAAGCGGGTCAGATCGATCTAAATTTTCTTAATGTGGACTGTTGAAATACGGTTAAAAAGTTATCGGGAAAAAATTTAAAATTTGAATTATGCCAAAATAAAATTCAGTTTTAAGTTTTTTTCATTACATATTTTTTCTTTTATAAACATCGCTCGATCGTATTTTCGAGTAATCAGTGTTAAGTTTGGAACCGATAAGTACTAAAGCAGTATATCCAGTCGACATGTTAATATGCCAGACAAAGAGTCTCCGCTATCACAATGGCATGTCATTTATATTATATCTCATTTTAATATTGTTCTGAGATTTCTCTATATTTTTTCCCGAAATTATCTGTTGTAGACGTTATGGTCCGTGAATGGATAGATTATCGTTGAACATTATTTATTTTTCTGAATGAAATGTAATCAAAATTTTCTCCACATTTTTGCAATCTGGAGAATTAATATTATGTTCTCCATCTTTCTCTGTATAATATGCAGAGAAAGAGAGAGAGAGACATATATATATACATACATAGAGTAAAATGCATGTAAAAACAGCTGAAATCTTACAAAAATCTATTTAAAGTAGACTAAAGTAATAAATAATTACAAGTTACAAATTGCATATGAAACACCCTAGTCAAATGTAAATAAACAACCGATTAGTTCGTAGCCAATTTGAAATAACTTTTTGATATATTAAGGCTCTCTTTAATAATTGAAAATTCTCAATGATATATGAATATCGTTCTTGAATGAAAAACAATTTTACTCCTTCCTTAATACAGTAATCACGAAGATAACTTAGTACTTTTAACCGTTTTGGGAGCTTAACCCATAAACCTTAACTATAAGAGTATATGGTTTTGAACTATATACTAATAGGATCTACCATATTCTCGTAGGGTTGATCCGCTGCGAAATTTTACACAGTAACCATGATTCATTTAAGTCCACAATATAAATATCATATTTCATCATCGAAAACGTTTATAATTTTAATATTTCTTTTTTTATAACAAAAATGAATCAATAATTTGCAATGACAGAAATGAAATTCAAAATTCAAAAATTCTTGATTATTTCAAAGGCAATTCATAACAAAATCAGACGCAAAAATACATTTGTTATAAGTTTATTACTTCAATATTTTGCTTTTATTTTATCAATTGTCAACGAAGCTGAAAAAATAAATTATTTTCAACGATCCAGAATGATTTTAAACAACCTAAAAACTAACAAATATTCATCACTCGTTATAAACATGAGATTCGAATTTATGAATAAAATTGAAGCAACTTTTCATTTCGAATTAAATTATCGTTGCAGGAGATTTCCCTTAACTTTTCCCACAATGGAACCCAAACTTTTTCTACATATATAATATTCCATTGACAAATTTTTCTTTTTGCCAAGTCATATTATTATTTTTAAAGGGTAGCTTGTAAAATATACGGAAAATTAAAGTCCTCGAGTGGAAACGTTTTGTGGAAGATATTCCGTTAATTTGAACATTGAGATTAATTTTGATTAATCACAGTTTACACATCTCGTGAAAGGCTTTTTGATCCGGGGCGATGATGTCGAAGGAATGCGGTTAAAACACGTTGGGAATCGCTGAATTTGCTTACGAATCTAAATTAACGTTAATTGATGATAGCTTTTTAAGCCGTGAATTCGACGACTTAGATTGGATTTAATTTTTAAGTTAGCTCTTATTCCGTTTGGAAAGCTCCAAACGGCAAAGCATAAATGAATTAATGTATCCGACCGCGAATGTATTTCACTCATAGGTACGCGGCTCGGAATTTAATTCACCGAGCTAAGAATTTCGATGTCTTTGATTCTTAACCACCATTCCAAAGCCGGGAACTTTTTCCGGATCGCGAGGAAAAAGTTCGAAACGACTCCCGAAGGTATCTCCCCGGCGGCAAAAAGACGAAAAGTTTTTTAATTTTTCTCCCTGCTCCTCGCCGATCGCGTTGGGGCAGCTCTCGAAGTTACACCCCAAATGCCGCTTGTGCCATTTTATCATCAGGCCTTCGGGCAGACGCCCACCGAAAGTGTACTTTAGTGGAAAGCACATAAAACAGGTTGTCACTTAGACGTGGAGTTATTAACAAGGAGTGATATTTAGCTGTTGTCCAAATACGATGATATCCAGGTTATCAATTCAATTGAAAGCGTCAAATGATTCACAGAGAAAGAAAATTGTAAATTTTCTCCATTTCCTTCTTCTTTGTGAGGACAGCTCAAAAAAAATGGCAGGCATTATTGTGAATGCGAATCGATGATAGTTTCGTTATCCTGGATCCCGTATTTTCATACAAAAACAATTTCCGCCTTTGAAAGCTCCATTTTTTTTTTCCTTCATTTTCACACCTTTGATACTAACATTTCCCACTATTTATTTTGTAATTTTATACGTCTGTCACCTTTTCTTCACATTCTATCAACAACTACATATCAGTTACGTGTCTTGTTTTTGTACTGAAGGCATGATTTGGAAAACTTTTCTCATATCCGCGAACAAATATTTTTATCCGAGTTCACTACGTAAAAATGTCATTCCCTACATCTCTTATCTTTAAGAAAGGACTCCAAGGGCCTTCAAAAGAAACATTTTCATGATATTTCATATTTTCTTTCACTTCATTGTGGTATCCATAAATAAAAATTAATTTTTTTTTTCTTTTTGTAAACCTTAAACAATAAATTCTGCAACCTGCATATATATATATATCCACATATATTACCGATGCCTTCCGACAATTCAGTCATTTCGTTGATAAGTTTTGATTCATGCATTAAGAAGTTAAATTAGTGGATTTTCGTTTTTCGTCCCTTGTCAAAAGTTGAAGTGTTTTGGAGTTGCTTCCACCCCAAATGATTCAAAAAATACCATTGAAAAGGTAGAAAACAAAAATAGAAAATAAAATGTCAATTTGTAAATATTCGAAAAAATAATTATTAAAAAATTCAGCGATCGAGAAAAGTTATACACTTTAATATTCGGGAATAAGCATACCTGAGAGGAAGAAAATGCCGTTTCCGTATGAGAGAAGGGTTGGCTACAGAAACGAACGCAGCGAAAACAGAGAGATGACATCCCAGCTCAGCGCCTGCAGACAACTCTTTCATCAGCTTTTCTCCGTGCGTCGTCGAACCGTCCGTCCAACAATATCCTCCCCGTCTGTTGTGCGAAACTGGAAGAAAGTGTTCCTCGGGTTCCAGTTCACTCCGAAGTTGCCGCCCGAAGAACTGATTGAGGTATATCCCAGTAGATCGTCTGCCGAACCTGACATTCAACCAATCAATTCTTCAAAGACGATCTCCCGGTTAAAATCTTCCTTTTGAAGAAAGAATCCTTTTTGACCGAATCCAATTCCTTCGCAGGCTGCTGAAAGTGGTAATCTTGAAGATTTTGGACGTCTCTTTCTTGCCGATCCCAGTCGCCTGGAAGTCCGTGACTCGAGAGGACGAGCAGCAGCACATCAGGCTGCAGCCCGCAATAAGGTTAATATTCTGCAGTTCATCGCCGCCAACGGTGGAGGTAAATATGTAATTAATATCCTTCCCTTTTCTAATATAGCCACTATATCCATAAAAAAAATTTACATTTTAAGAGTTAAAATTATTAAAATTGATGAAGAAGCTCTAAAATGTGAGAAAGAACCGTAAGAAACATGTGAAAACAGATGTGTAATAAATTCTTATCTCAGCATTAGCGATGACTGCGAACTTCCTGCTTAATATAAAAAATGTATTTTACTTGAATTTGCCTTAAATATAATAAATGAACCGTATGTGTTAAAATCAATCATATATTTTGCAATACAATCCTAAAAAAGAAAATAATTTGTATGAAAGAAATTTAACACTCTTAAACTGGAATTTGCTAAAACACGGAGTAACGCCGGTCATCGACAGCCCCGCAGGGCAAGGAATCGACTCCAGAAATTAGCTGTTGGGTTAACCCTACATGGTCATATTATTGGAAATACATTCCGCAGCTCAGGGAATTACTTTGCCTGAAATAAACTAAAAAATACATTGATTGTAAAATAATAACTTCCTTTTTAAAATAAATTAAATTATTCCCGTCATATTAGGTATCATTAAAAAGCCCGAAATTAAATGAAGTATAAATATATTCACTTTTAAGTACGTATATAAAGTTTTTATTAAAAAAAAAAGTATTAAGGAAGTCTTCTGAAATTAATATTTACGGAAATCTGCGTGACTTCCAGAAAAATGTCATTTCCCTAAGGAAATTCTTCAACTTCATTACATGATTGACATTAAAAAAAGAAATATATATTTATTGATTGGTCAGATAAAGATTAAAAATGGTTAATGAACCTTTGAATAATTATTCAGAAATTCACGGGGCAAATCTAAAAAGTTAAATTTTTTAAATGTTTTGATGGTGTGCAAAATCTCCCTCGTTCATCGAAACAATTTAATACCGTTTGAAGGGCCAATTATTTAACGTAGAAGCCTATATACATTTATAAATCATTTATACTGCGGTATAAATTTTATATTGCAATGCAGTAATTTCATTTCTGATACATAAACGTATATGCGCAATATAAAAAAATAGTGTAAAAAAGCATTTCCTTTTTTTTTAGTATTTTATAATAACCCACGATTCGGAAAATAATATAATATTATTTTTGACAATTCTTTGTTCCAGACATAATAAAATTAAAAAATAAATTTATGAATGAAGGAGACAGGAATGTTTTACAGCTATCGATTTAATCAGCTAAAAATTTAAAGTACGAGTTCTCAAACTTTCGTCTATTATTGCTCTTTAGCAAAAGATATAACATCTCGCAATAGGTTTAAAGTTAAACAAAATATTAAAAAAAACTAAATTTTTAATTAGTTTCTTGCGTGCATATGTATATATATTTATTTAGTAAAATATGTACGAAATTTTAGTTTGCCAAAAATATTTCTTATAAATTTTAATCCTAATATAAGTTACGATAAATTTTTGCAGCAGCTCTAAAAAATTTTTAATTAAAATAATAAGAATAACATTCCACTAATTATTTGTCGTATAATGTACTTTACGTAAAATATAAGATATATGATACAAACAATAAAAAACAAATTATAAGAAACTAATTAGAAATGAATAAGTTAAACATGCTTTCAATGAAACAATTGACATTTTAGATGAAAAATATTAATTAATAAACATACAGTTTAAAGCTAATTAGTAGTTCAGTTCTTGAAGTAATAATCATTTTAATTATGCACAAATCATATTTTGCCGATTTTTAAAGTCTCTCAAGATTTATATCATTTTTATGCAATTTATAAGAAAATTATAAATTATAATAAGATTACATTTATAAATAATAAGATGATTTTATAATCAGTTCTTCTTGTATATAATAATTTAAATATATCACATTCTTATTAATTGATTTATAATGTATATAACTTTAAAAACGTTTAATATAATTTACGTTAAAACATTAAATTATTAACAACAATCATTTAATTGTATTGGATTTTTTGTTTTGCATCTGATCTAGAGTCGGAAAGGCTGAACATACATAGAATAAGTGCAGATTTTGTTGCAACACATTAATTTAAGGGTTTAGTATTTCATTTATGAAAATATAATTAGTTATATTTTTATAATAATAAAATTTTCCAATTCGGTAAAAGCCCCTTTCGCAGCCATACGTATAATATAAAATTCAAATATAAAAAATTATAAATGAACAAAACAAGACTTATTTTAACATTAATATTTAATTCTCATTCATATGAAATTGACATTTTATTCATGTGTATATATACATATATATATATATATATATATAGCTGCAACGATATTTTAAAAATATATATTTTGTCTGTTATAAAATTAGGTTCCGATTAGTGTAAGTGCTTTACTTTTAACAATCTCTTATTACATAAAATATAAATTGTTTCCCATATCATAAAAACCTTTTCATTTTGCTAAAATAAACTTTATATTTGCGTTCTTTTTTATATATAAATTATTATAATATGCTAGATATATTCATTTCTAAACTGCTTATATAGAAGATTCCTTTTTAAATCGAAGGTCATAATTACTTTTTAAATGTCTATGAAGAAGATGCCAAAAGCATCAAAGATATAAACCGTTTCATTAGGTAATATATAAATATATTTTATTTGCTTTAGATGAATTATAAAGATTCAAACAATTACATGTTTTTCAATCATAATTAGAAACATGTTTTTTTTCCATATCTGTTACATTAATAGTGGATCATGTGATAGAAGATAAATATTACATGTATCAGTTATAGATTCACAAATTTTATACAAGTCTAACATTGTTTGTACATTTTATGCACATCATCAGTGGCAATAGTAATTTCTGTTCAATTATAAGAATATACACTTCGTGAATAATTAGATTAATTATATATTATTAAGTTTATAATTAGTAAAAATCAAGAGCTAATCATTTAAATCGCATGAGCGAATCTAATTATTTCTGAAACAATAATATTACATGCACAAAAAAAACTTCATTACCGTATACTAAGTGAAGTTTTTTGCATGATGTTAACCGAAGTGTTCACCTCCTTTCGCCGAATGAATGTTTCTCACTCTCTTTTTAGACAATTCTTCTCCTCCGTACTTTTCATGCTATAAATCCTGTGCATCTTTATTAAATAACTCTTGGAGCCTCTACTTACGGAAAGAAACTCAATTATGTTTTATTTCAACTGCAATTCAAAAAATATCAATTTTTGGACCAGATGACGAAGCATAGGCCTAAAATTCAAAGGATAAAGTTTAATATTTTCCAAAAAATATAAATTCCAAGATGGTTCCGAGACTCTATTTGCTGAGTAATTGTCAGTTTTGAATTTTGTTCACCAGAAATAGCAAAAATATCTTTCCCTTCTGGCTGTGTAAGGTTTTCCATCCATAAGTACATATATAATAATTTTAAACAGACGTGTAATTTTGAAATTCGAAATTTATAAAAAAGACGGTTAATAAACAGTTGATTCCCGAATATGATTTCCAACGGAAGTGACAGTTAACCCGCTGCATCGTGCAAAGCAACTATTGGACGAGGCCATTTCGGGACGGGGAAGGGGACGTGGGTGTGAGAACTGCGGTGAATTTTTTCGCCAGTGCCCGCAATTCATAATCGGAAGTTGAGTAACGATCCATTCGTAAACGATTGATTAGAAGATAAGAAAAATTGCAATCTGAATTAAAACACTTTTTTTTTCATGTCTCTCCGTTTCGAACTTGTTCAAGATGATATTGCAATTGACACTTTTGATATTTTCAGATCTTAATATTCAAGATTTTGCTGGAAACACTCCTCTCCACGTAGCAATTTTGAATGATTCCTTTCTTGTGATAGACTTCTTAGTACAAAAGTAAGTGATTTTATTACGATATATTATCTTATCGTTATTCATCTTTATTAACATTCACGTTAACGTCTTATAGCGGTGCAGATACAAGCATCCTCAATGAGAAAAACCAAGCACCGATACACATGATCACCGAAATGAATAAGGTCGCCGCTTTGGAAGTTCTCAGCAAGCATCGGTCGAAAATTGATATCCAGCAAGGAGGCGAACATGGAAGAACGGCATTACACTTAGCAGCAATTTACGATTACGAAGAATGCGCCAGGATATTGGTAAGAATATAATTACATAATAATAAGAATGTAACATAATATTTTCAGAGTAAGCGAATGGCAATATACCTTAAATAGTTAGGAATTGCCTTCGTGGCTGAAAAATAGGTTTAGAAAAATTATCTATGGCATTACTTTTTTTCTTGAAACATCATATGCTTTACAGGATTATATGATGACCATTTACTTCAAAGTTCCACATTGTCTATAGATCTACAATCTTCCCTAAATTTATCTATTTCACTTTTTTATATCCGTAAGTGGAAATAGATAGATAGATTCACATTAACAACACATTTACGAACACATTCGTATAATTTTTCATTGTATCCAGTTCTTAAATCCAGAAAGGAATTGGTTAACTTATTTGCTTCACGTCAAAATGTAAAAATATTAAGTTCTTTACCGGTAATCAACAATATTACAGAAAAGAACTATGTATCATGTCCGCGTGATCTTCTGTAGAATAATAAAGGGTAATGTTGAATCATATATTTAAAAGCTTTTAAACATAAAGGAAGTGTTCAAATAATATCAGACTCAAATTATTTAAATTTATCCTGAATTGTAACCGGTTTCTTTTTAGATAACAGAGTTTGGTGCGTGCCCGCGCAAACCATGCAATAACGGTTATTACCCAATACATGAAGCAGCAAAAAATGCATCGTCAAAAACAATGGAGGTTTTCCTGCAGTGGGGTGAAGCTCGAGGATGCTCAAGGGAAGAAATGATATCATTTTACGATTCCGAAGGAAATGTGCCTCTTCACTCTGCCGTACACGGTGGCGATATAAAAGTAAACCCCATTTCCATTACTTAGGACAGGAGGAACGTTTAAACATTGCCTCGAGCAGCTAACGAAATGACCATTTTGCAGGCTGTCGAATTGTGTCTAAAATCTGGAGCTAAAATATCAACCCAGCAACATGATTTATCTACGCCTGTGCACTTGGCCTGCGCACAGGGTGCCATTGATATTGTCCGTTTGATGTTTACTCTGCAGCCATCTGAAAAGCAAACGTGCCTGACTTCGTGCGATGTTCAGAAAATGACGCCACTGCATTGTGCAGCAATGTTTGACCATCCCGAAATTGTTGAGTATCTTATACTGGAGGTAAGGCTTATTTCCTAAAATTTACATGCTTACCCATTGCTGTTGTCTCTTTTGCGGCAACTTTATGATGAAGAGCAACGGGTTTGCTCTGTACTACGAAGCAACTTACGCGTATGCCAGATTAATTGTACAATGTAAGGAATATTCACGGTTTCCCTTAAAATTTCACTGCTAACGTATCAATGTTTGCAGAATACTGATTATTGCACCCTCACAAAACCCTGTTTTAAATGCTCTCCCTCCATTATAAGTCAGTGGGTTTTTCCTTTTCGTCAGCTTCAAACTGACTGTTCAATAAACCATATTGATCTGAATCTATTTTTAAAATTTTCACCTATTATTATTAATTTTCTATTATTATATTTTATTATTTAATAGCCCCAATAAATTTTCCCAATGACGAAATCGTGAATATCCAAAAAAAATTAAGGTCCTTAACTTTTTGTAGGTATTCAAACTTCCTTTGATAATTCCGGAATTTTATTACTCGCAGGGAGCCGAAATCAACCCGCTGGACAAAGAAGGTCGATCTCCGCTGCTGCTTGCCGCATCCAGAGCAGGTTGGCGAACGGTTTTGACATTAATAAACTTGGGAGCTAACATATTACTTAAGGACACCAATCATCGCAATGTCTTGAGCCTGGTGGTGATGAATGGCGGTCGACTTGAGGAATTCGCACAGCAAGTGTTAAAAGTAAGCGGCATTCAATTTACTGGATTCGTCCACCTATCTCGCTATTACTCATGATACACATTTTCAGGCCCAGTCCGAAACGGATCTATTGCTCCTGCTGAACGAGAAAGACATATCCGGCTGCTCACCGTTGCATTATGCCAGCAGAGAAGGTCACATAAGATCCCTGGAAAGTCTGATTCGACTCGGCGCTTGCATTAACCTTAAAAATAACAACAATGAGAGTCCGCTTCATTTTGCTGCTAGGTACGGTCGATACAACACAGTCAGGCAACTTCTTGATTCGGAAAAAGGTACTTTCATCATAAACGAGAGCGATGGAGAGGGACTCACACCTTTACACATCGCTTCTCAGCATGGTATGTAGTCCGATGAATTTGCTAAAACCCATCTCATGAGATGGCCACCGACAGATTTCTGTTTTATTTTCCAAAATATAGTTATTTCTCGTCTCTAACTTAATGTTAATTCCATTTTGTAAACCGATAATTGATTTTCCCAATAGTTAAAAGCAATAATTTGAGAGCCATTTCTTTATGTAAATGTTAAAATCCATAGGAAGAATAGGAAATTCATGTCTCCTCTTATTAATTTCGCTTAAGAGCTTTACTTTAAATTACAGGGCATTCCAGGGTAGTTCAATTACTTCTTAACAGGGGTGCGCTTCTTCATAGAGATCACAACGGACGAAATCCACTCCATCTGGCTGCAATGAATGGTTACACGCAAACAATGGAACTTCTTCATTCCGTTCATTCACATCTTCTGGATCAAGTTGACAAAGATGGGGTAAAATCCAATTTTTGTTTTCGCAAAAATTTTTTGCCTCGCGCTTCCGCGACGACTAGGAGATGTTAATGTGTTGATGTGATGTTTCAGAACACGGTTCTGCATTTGGCAACAATGGAAAACAAACCGAACGCCATTTCTCTTCTACTGTCCCTCAACTGCAAACTGCTCTATAACTATTTAGAAATGAGCGCCATCGACTATGCGATACATTACAAGTTCCAGGACGCGGCTTTGGCGATGGTCACCCACCCGGAGCGCTCATGCGAAGTTATGGCCCTCAAATCTGACAAGCATCCCTGCGTTACCCTCGCTCTGATAGCATCTATGCCCAAGGTTTTCGAAGCCGTTCAAGACAGCTGCATAACGAAAGCCAACTGCAAGAAGGATTCCAAATCATTTTATGTAAGCAGCCAACGACGCAAATCAATAACAAGAGCAGGTTCGGCATCTCTAAATATTCAATTTTTGAACTTTCAGATTAAGTACCACTTTTCCTGCCTGCAGTGTCCGCGACTGTACGCTCAAGTGGACGAGAAAACGGGAGAAACTCTCGCAATTTCAAATCCGATCCCGCTTCCTGCTTTAAACGTAAGTTCACAAGCTGCGACAAACAGCATGCGGCAGTCTCGGTAAATTTTTTTTATTCTCCAGGCGATGGTAACCCACGGCAGAGTGGAGCTATTGGCTCATCCGTTAAGCCAGAAATATCTCCAGATGAAGTGGAATTCGTATGGAAAATATTTTCACGTAACCAACTTGCTGTTCTACACCATCTTCCTAACGTTTGTTACGGCTTTCACCGCTCATCTCATGCATCTGGAAGACGTACGCACGTCCGATAACGAAACAATGTCATCAGTGGTGAGATTACTTAAATAAAAAAATTCTGAAAAATGTTTGAAAACAAGATGGAAATTCATTGGCGATAATCAAAGCGAAAGAGTGCGACATCGTGATATTTACTTGTAGCCGCCGACGGCTTCGAAGCAACAGACGGTGAGCAACAGTACGATGATGTACACAACAGCCGTGGCGATAGCCGTTTACATACTTCTTCAGTCGCTGAGAGAAATGGTCCAGCTTTACCAGCAACGATGGAATTACTGGATGGATCCCAGCAACTTCACCTCTTGGCTGCTCTACATCGCAGCCATCACGATGATCCTACCGGTCTTCATGGACAATTATTCCGATCTTCAGTTCTCCTGCGCGGCGATCACGGTTTTTCTCACCTGGTTTAATTTGCTGTTGTATTTGCAAAGGTCTGTGGCCCCAGGTCGAAGTTCTCTGCTGTTAACAGCGGCGGCCTCATCGTTTGTCGTTTTTTAACAGGTTCGACCAAGTCGGAATATACGTTGTGATGTTCCTCGAAATCCTGCAAACCCTCATTAAGGTGCTTTTGGTATTTTCCATCTTAATCATAGCTTTCGGGCTTGCTTTTTACATTCTTCTGTCGGGGGTGAGTAATTGTCTTAGCAAAAACTTCTAAAAACCCCGGTTCCGGATTCACGTTTTGCATTTACTTCCGCCCAGGGAGCTCATCTTTCCTTCAGCACCGTTCCAATGTCGCTTCTGCGAACGTTTGCTATGATGCTAGGCGAGATCGATTTTCTCGGGACCTACGTTAATCCGTTCTTCAGGAAAGAGACCATGAGCAGCGACACGGCGGACAAAGAAGTGAAGAGTTTACCTTATCCCCTTCCTGCTTTTTTCATTCTCGGGTTGTTCATGGTACTGATGCCGATTCTCCTCATGAACTTGCTCATCGGTTTGGCCGTCGGCGACATTGAATCGGTTCGGAGAAATGCTCAACTGAAGCGTCTCGCCATGCAGGTTTGTCGTTGTAATAACAACGGTTCCTGTCGTTTGATTTCGTCGAATCAAAAAATTTTCTCTCAATTTCCCTTAAATTTTCTCTCGATTAGGTGGTGCTGCATACGGAGCTGGAGAGAAAGTTACCCAAGTGCTTACTTGACAGAGTCGACAAAATGGAGCTGATCGAGTATCCGAACGATACCAAATGTAAATTGGGATTCTTGGATACCGTTCTAAGGAAATGGTTCGGCAACCCATTTTCGGACGACGGTAAGAATCGTTTGCGTCCGCCGAACGCGCAGTTTTTCTATTGCCTGACGATCGTTCGTTTCTCGTTTTTGCGACAGCCGGCTGGGAAATGATCCTCGACAACAGCGAAGATTACATAACGTCGGAAATGGAAAAACAGAAGAAAAGACTTAAAGAAATCTCCGCGACATTGGAAACGCAGCAGTTGTTCCTGCGGCTAATCGTGCAGGTAGGTGGTCACAGCGGAAGGAAAGGGTTGGAAATCTGTGAAATGAGAGGGCGATCGACAATATTAAAAATTTTCAGAAAATGGAGATCAAAACGGAAGCAGACGACGTGGACGAGGGAATTTCTCCGAACGAGCTGAAAGTCATTCTCGGGGGAAGTAACAAATGGACGTCGCCGTTGGTCAGGAAAAAGTTAAGATCTGCGCTCAGCTTTTCCAAACCGCAGAATCATTAAAATGCTTACGCCGATAGACGCGCGACAATTTTCACCTCTGTTGTCGCCGATTTCAGAAGCTTCTCCAAACCCGCACTTTTATTTTGTTAACGTTGAGGCAAGTAAGAAACGTGTTTGTTTTTCTTTTTCCCCACAAACCGTAGTTCACAAGAGAAAAATCAAAATCGGTTGATTTGAAATAAACGCTTCTTTTTACTAATCATCACTTTGTACTTTCATTTACCTTATTTTTAATCCGTAAAACATTTTCTTTCTTTTTCGTGTGGAGAACGCAAAGTTTCCTGTCAAAAGCCCGAAAACTTGCCGCCCGATCCGATTGCTTTTTCCTCAGACCGTTAACAACGTGCCGACGAAGTCGTCTGCTGAACGGAAACGGAAGAAGGGCCGCGGACTGGACAAAAAAACCGCGCACGCGCGATCCCCGTTCGCGAAAGTGTCGATCGCATTGGAACAACATTTGCATAACATAACAAAACGTTTATTTAATTATAACAATTATATCTAAAGCCTTAATTTTTGTTAATACAAAAAAGAAAAAACACTACAAATAATCGGACATTTTCTGTGTTTACGTTAACGACATCACACTAATTACAATTATTTTTCGTTTCATTAACAATTTATGTAATTTTAATTTTTTTCTTTTAAATTTAAGTTTTACGACGAAAAAATCGTCCTATGTATTAACAAAAACTTCATTCAAAATCTTTATAGCACTAAAGAAAAAAGAAATTTATACGAGCTGCAACAAAGAAAGATAGCACAATACTTGTTAACTTTTTTATTTTAATTAATTTTTTTAAATTTTTTTACATTACTCCGTGCTATGAGACTACCGTCTTCTATTATATTAAAAATAAATTCAGAACACAAGCTTAATTATTTTTTTGGAAAGCACAAAATTATTCTTAAGACGATTAAAAAAGAAATTTTAGCTTTTTAACACTTTTTATCTAAATCTTGAATTAATGCATAACAATAATATTAATCAATATTGTTATTGTTAATCGCGAAAAATTACTAAAAATTTTAAGCTAATGCGATGGTAACACCAATTCTATCCCAAAATAACCAACTTAATTTTTTTTAAATTTAGATTTTAATTATCTTTAATTTTTTTAAATCCTCTCGCTTCCTTCTCTCACTCGCAAGCTCGTCTCACTCATTCACTCTCTCTCTCTCTCTCTCTCTCTCACGCATTCATTCGCTCAGTCTCTCTCTTCAGTCGTCGTCCATGTCTATCAGTTCGCCCTGCAGTCGACTCTTCGAACGACAGAACATCGTTAAGCAAAACAGCCTGAGGGAAATTCGAAATTGGGGACTCAAAGAGAGAAGAATCAAAGATTTCCAAGCGGAGTTCGCCACGCCTATCCAAACCATCCCGAATTGCAGCAGCGGTATCTGGAAAACAAAAAAAAGGAGCGATCAGAGTCGTGGAAGAGGACCGGAAGGGTGCCCGCAATTGGGTTGCGCGGCGCATCCGAGGATGCGGCCGACTGCCGGATGCGCAGCGGCTGCGGGGGGGAGGCCGCGGCCTCGGCCCCGGCTCCAGTGTCCGGAACCTTTTGGCGGAGCTCCGGGATCCCGGACGGGACCCTCGCCTCGGGGAATTTCTCGCGTTACGAATTTTGATTCGCGTTCTGAATACTTCATCGCGTCCCCCAAAGTTGCGAAAGTCCCGACCGGAACTACGGGGGTTTTCCACGCGAGAAAATCATCCATCGCCCAGCGTTTGAAAGAGAAAAGTGCAAATTGCCTCACGCTATCGAAGGAGAAAACCGGAAACTGCCTCGTACCACGCCCCAAAAGCGGACTCCCTCACCCCTCGCCCCTCTAGACACGTTTGCCTCAGAAGAAGCAAATTCAAGGGCTCTCCGTGAAAACGTTACCTGCAGCTTGCTTCCGGTAACGTATTCGTACAACCTGACGCCGGCATACGGCGTCCAGGACATCCAGAAGACTGCAACCATCACGAAAGACATGACGTGACTTGGATTGGCGAGATTTTCGGCAAGCGCAGTCGCATATTCTTTATCATGTATCGGCACTCCGTTCCGCAACCGTCTCATCATGAGAAAAATATACCAGTAGGTATATATTATTGTGATTAAACTGGGTACAAGTACCTGAAACGGAAGAAAAAAGTGAGTGAGGCCGTCCTCGGAATTCGGTGGCGGTATCAAGGAAAGCGGATGATGAAAACTAACTAAAATTCCAAGTGTGACCGTATATGCCGCCATGTTCCCCCAGTCGAGCATGCATATGTGAGCTTCCTTGTTGTAGAGGGGTTTGTAGAAGCCCAGGAGGGGCGGACAACAAAGCATTGCGGACGAGATCCACGTGAAAACCATCCAGCACTGACATCTCGTCTTCGTCTGAACGGTGTCGTAGCGCAGAGGCTTCCGTACGGCGAGATATCGGTCCACGCTCATCCACATGAACGAGAACACCGTCACCACCCATAACGTCACCTGAAAGACAGGCGAGGCCACCTTTAATGCCCGAACACGAGAGAAAGGACCCGGTAAGATAAAGGCCAACGGGGGTGTAAGAGCCGCGGGGGCGACTTCTTATTAGGCGAAGGTTCGCTCACCGGCGGAGGCCACCGGGTCGATTTCCGGAAAGAAGAAAGCCAAGCCCAGCACGTCGGGGAAAGAGGAAAAGCTTCTTCGTCCTTCGATCGGATCGCCCTCCGGAAGCCGGAAGCGGAACGAGCCGTTACCGAGGGTTCGAACGGTTTTCGGGGCGTTCCATCGCGACGGGGGCGAAAAAAACCCTCCGCCCTTCGCACCCGCACCCCTAAGGAAGGGACAAAAATGAATTTTTCAACGCGCATTCGGGGCGACCACCCACTTCGCTGCCCGGTCCCTGGCGGCCCTTGCGCCTTGCCGGTCGGCCAAAGGGCGGGTCGGGGCCTTCGGAACGGAATTATCGCCACGTACGCCGAATTAACACGGATCTGCGTGTTTTCGTCGTGACCTTTTCGTGCCGTCGATTGAAACGGCCTCGTTTTGCCCTCCGACGGGAGAGAAACCAAATTTACGCCTAGGCAATCGCTTTTCTAATCCCGTAAGGAAGAAGACAGAAATTTTACGGATTAACAGCGACGAACGGCGCGAATCAAGCACTCTGCTTACCGTTTCGGCAGCTTTCTGTTTAAATAATTCAGCGGGGCATATTTTTCCGGCCGCACCCCGGGAATGGTGCATGGAACGTCGGATTTAACGAAGGCAATTACCCGACAGCGGAGGACGAAAGCGGCGGCTGCACTTCATCGGGAGAGCTTACGCGGTGGCCGTAAAATTCAATCGATTTCCTCGATCATTTGCCCCGGGGCGGGGGGGGGGGGAAGGAGAAAAAATCGCTCGCCACTTACTTCAATGTATCCGACAACCCTGCAAACGATGTCGCCGTAAATCCATCGTTGAACCATTGCAGGATAAATAGATAGAGGTACAACTAGCAGTCCACATATGAGGTCCGCGGCAGCAATCGACAGGATGTAAGTGTTGATCACTTCTTGAGGACCTGAAATTGAACGAGCGATGATTCGGGCGAAAAGGAAGAGAAACCAAGTTCCCGAATTAAATGGGGCGGGAAAGCGCGCGGACGATCTCCCGGGAGCGAGACGTTACGGTCTCGGCCGTTTGGAGTTGGCAACCCCGAACGCAAGATTTACTATCCGAGAATCGGGGGAAGAAAAGAAAAAGGTTGGCAAAACTGACGTCACGCGAGAAGCCTCACAATGAAACGGTATTACGTGCACGTGCGTGAGAGCGTGTAAGCATTATTTTGTTATATAATTTTCTAATTACGCTCGCGATTTAATTTTCAACGAGACAAACCGAAATATTTTCATTTGCTACAATTGAAATTGAACATTTATTTACTTCATCGGAGACAAGCAAGATGCAATGTATTTGTTATTATCTTTAAGGAATAAATTTTAAAAGTTTCGGCGATAATTTTTTTTCATCTGTATCATTCATTCGGTGCCTGAACTTTTATTTTTATTTGTATTTAATCGCCATGTGGTAATATAATTTTCATACACGAATATTTTAAATAAAACGGCGTACCTAAAAGGAGTGGAAATACTTGTCGCATCTTTATGGAACATGTATTTTTTTTTCTTTTTTTTTAACCGTATTTTATTTTGACATCTAAGACAAGGGAAGAAAAGCAACTTCAACCGGTTGCTTTTTAATTGAAACTGATTTTAATGGAATTAATCGAAAATAAAGTCATACGTTCCACCGTTAAAACATGTAATAATGTTGTGTACGGTGTGTTGCACATAAATACTTAGGAAGAACATTAACTAAAAATATCCTTCCCGAAAAAATTAATTTCTTTCTACGTTTTACTTGCGGGAAAGAAAATTAACAAAGAGAAAATTTTGTATGTATTACCATAAACTTATGGACGCAAAGCGCGTTAAATAATTGAATAGTTTATCTTTCAGCTCGCATTTACGTATAATTCTGATATAAATTTAATTTTGATGTAAAAATGGGAAACAAGGAACGTACAAGCAGGGTTTCAGCTTTCTTAAGGCACCTCTTTATGTGACCGCCATTATTAAAATATTAAGCCGGTTCCGTCGGAATTGTCTGACATTAGCATCTTGCGTGCATCTAATTTATTAATGATTCCATTTATAAATAGTTCTGATTTTTAACTGTCATCATACACATAATATCATCAAGTTTAATGCGAGTTAATTTTAAATTAATAACATTTCCCATTTTCCTTCATTTCGGTCATTGCATTTGCATCTGGGCTGCAGGCTCGATAAAGGCGGAGCCACCGATGCTTTTATGTGGTGCATGTTATGGAATTGCTGTAGCTGGAATTTGCTGTTTGAAAGATCATTCGCGTTACTTCTTTCATTTCCCGTCGTTCGCCTTTGGCAGGCTGTGAATGACCGGATTTACGTGCACTCCCCGTTGGGTCTGCTTTCTTCCGAAGTCGACTTCGGTATCGCCCACCGTTCGCCGCGCGTTTCCCCTGCCCGGCGGTTCGCTTCGGAGGAGAAAAAACCCTTCTCGGTCTCCAGGAAGGAGAAGGCTTTCAAATTCTTACCTCTGGCATTAAGAAAAGTAGCAATTATAACAACATTGGAAACTATGATGGCGACTCCCAAGAAGGAAATAATAGTTGCTTCGGTTAGAGCCTCCAGATTGAAATCTTCGACCTCTTCGTCGGTGAGGATAATCATGCCTGGAATTCACGGTACGAAAACTTTGTTACCGGCGATCCAAAAGAAATGCGGCTGAGGCAACCGGTCCGGGAAATTTTCAAGCAGCGAAACAACGCAACGCAACTTACCGCGGTACATCCTCTCACCCACGTAACTAGGCCATGAGACCTCGTCAGTCAACCGCCCGATGCCATTACCACGGTAAAGTATGTGGGGCACGAGCCCCGTGTCCTCAGATCACCGACTCACGAGCAGAAACCTCCTCGGCATTAGTATCATGGATCTGAAAACAATCAAAAATGTTGATTTCGACGTGCAATCAGCCACCCGCCGCGGTCGGTTAGGTTAGGAGGACGGCTTTAACCCATGAGCGATTACTACTCGATTTCCCGTTCATGCTCCTGATACCCAATCGCGCCCCGTTTCACGCTCCCGAAAGAACCGGAGCTTTTTCCATATCCGTTTCCGGTTCGCGATCTCCGGTTTCGAAAGGATAAAATAATGAATTTTCCGCCGGAATTTACGATCATACCTTTTGGCGTGGAATCCCGGAAGTTGGAAACCATCGATTCAATTTATCTCAACCCGACAACTTTATCGTGGCAGCAGGAGCGAAATCTGTCGGACGTAAATTCCTTTCCCTTTTGGGTTTTACGAAAATGCTTCCTCGTTTTTTATTCTAAAATCAGCGTTTGAATATCCGGGTTTTCTTTTACTTCTTTTCTCTCCGAAGCCATTTTCGAAATTTTCCGGCGGCGCTTCCGGTCGTTCCCGGCTCTCGATCGCGGGGACGTCTGACTGGGACAGCGTCAGCGGCCGGGTCCAAAGAAGGGTCCGTTACCGAGTTTCAGACTGTCGCCGTGGCAGTCTTCGAAACTTATTTTCGCTGTTCGTCACCAATCGAGAGTAGCGCTTCTCACAGCCCCGAACGGAAAGCGTTTCCCGACGAACGAGGAAAACGCTGGAAATTGCAATTACCGGGTGATGACTCGAATAAATCCGCTTTTGAAAAGCCATCGGGAACAGCAAAAGTTTTATGCGCCGACCGAGATATCTTTCATTTTTACCCGATCCCGAGATGGCGGAGCAAAAGAAAATCGCATTATATAATGAGAAGGATCCCGCATTTCGCATTCCTCCGCTTTCCGTATGGAAAAGTTCGGACGACAGTAAAATTTTGAAGTTAACCGCCGAAAATGCAGAGCCGGGCTCGCTCGCATTAACGAAGAACCGAAGCCCCGGGAGAGGCATTTCGA
Organism: Ricinus marginatus; assembly: GCA_028565995.1. NCBI lineage: Eukaryota > Metazoa > Arthropoda > Insecta > Psocodea > Ricinidae > Ricinus > Ricinus marginatus. Next base: position 52,442 of record JAOWBB010013143.1, read on the forward strand.
ATCCGCCCACAGCAGCTTTTCCGAATGGGTTTACGGCGAATGAAGAATGCATCGTAAATTATCTCGGGATCCTACCGAAGAAACGTCTCCCCGGGGGAAGTTTTCGGGGGAAGGAAAAAAATTTTAAGGATCGATACACCGACGCGGAAACCTGGCTTAATTTCATCAAGGCAGACCTGGGAGTTGTAAAATGGGTACAAACGACGTTTTCAGCTATTCGCCCGGTGCAAAATAAAATTACGGGTCCCCCGTAAGGACAGTTTGATGGTCCATAGCTCAGTTTACCTTATCTTCATCCCTTATCCCGGTATCTTTATGACTTCGCTAATTATTCCCGCTGAGAAAAGACCTCTTCGGATGGAAAAAGAAAAAAACGTCGTCACAGGTCGCGCTACGGATTTTCGGCCCCGCAAAAAACCCGGCACAGAAAGCTTCTCTGGCGCTGTTTGTCAGCGGCTCGACAAACCTTTCGACGCGGAGGAAAGCGCACGGAAGACGGTGGCAGCTTACCTAGGGTGGCTTAACCGGAAATCGAGAGAACAAGGGAAAAGGGAAAACGGAAAACCCCTCGGGAAAGGCATCCAAAAATGGCTCACAATTATGGTAAGTTTAACCAGTTATAAAGGGAGAAATTTCCGAGTTCCCAACCAAAACGGAAGAAAAATTTCTCACCGTGGTTTATTATTTACGTTATTATATATACGTTATCATTATATATGGCGCCATAATTTACGCTGTCGGCAGAGTTATCGATCACGGTTTGCAGAACGGCAGTTTGATGTATTGACCATCGCTTCTTCGATCCGAAATCGAAAGACCGGAATCCTTTTTCCTGCGACAAGAGGTGAAAGCAGAAGAATTTTAAAATGTCTGCCCGGATGCGCCCGTACAAAGAAGCTCTTGGTTCACGATCCGAACCTTACATAATTAAAGTTACATAAGCCGCTTAAGGTCGGAATTACTTAAAGTCAGCGAAGCCGTCGAAGGTGCGAAATCCTCGATGCGGCAACCTCGATCGAGGGCCGATCCCGGTGCGTGTCTTAGGCGAGATCCCTCTGCCTGGCGGGTACGTTGGAAAGCGATGATGTTCCTTCGGCCGAGACAACGGCGGAAGTGGTAACCTCGCTGGTTTCCGATTGGAGTCACCTCCGCAGATCCCGATCCGTCGAAAGTAGAATACGTCGGCAGTCGGTCAACCCGGCGCGAGTCCACCAGCACGCGGAGAATAAGGATCCGGATCACAAGGAAGAGGATCTTCTGACCGACGACGCCTTTTTCTAAAAATGTGCTGCCGATCTGCTTTCTACCTGCACGTACCAGCAGCGACGGCCGTTTTAAGACGTAAAAGGTTTATTCCGTAAAAAAGAAAAAAAAAAAGCACCCGGACTCCTTTTTCCTCTCCTCGGATTGTTTGGTTCCGATCGATATCGCCGTACCGATCCAGAAACCCAAATTGCATGCGATCGGGCCATAAACGAAACGCGCTTCGACTAATCCGGTTTTATGGCTGCTGGGGTGGAGGCCCGCACCACGAAACCCTTCCCGTAAGGGGATTCGAATTTTCGGAGCTTCCGAAACCGTCAAATGGGTGGGAAAAGGTTGGCGTACAAAGGAAGCCAAGGAAAATCGGAAAATTATTTGGCGCATTCCGAAATGTCGAATGGCGGAGCTGGAGGGGAAAAAAAGTTAAAAATCCCTACGAAGCCGATGCCTCCCGGATACAATTCGGATCCCCGGTGCCCACGCTTGTAATGTGGCGGGAAAAACGCCGCGGAAAGGTTGATTTCTGAGGTTCTCCATGTGTCAAGATCAGATGGAAGGTAAAGGAACTTTTCGCGAAGTGAATTTTTGGCCGCCCGATTTATATTCCCAAATGCCGGAAATTTAAGGGTCGGAAAAGATTTTTCCCGACAGAAATCTGAGATCGTGAAAAATTCCCGTTTCGAGGACGGATCGCGGAGCGGTTCACCCGACGGCCGTCAGCGGCCCCGAAGGCGGAAAACTCGAGGCGACGACCTGTTGTAGCGGGAAAACAGAAACCTCGCACGCCGCTAAGATAATAAAAAAAAGTGAACGTTACGTCAGGTACCTGATTTTTTTTTTTTTTTTTTTTTTTTTTTTTTAACGCAAGTCTCACGCTGAAGGAGAAAAAGGTTGTAGATTCTCCGCTTAAAAAAGAAAAAATTTTTCACGAAAACCGAAATTTGAGGCAAAAAGAAAAAGGCATTAGGACTAATCCCGTTTTCGGAAATCTGACGTTAAATTAGAGGAAAATCCCGAAATCGGTTTTCAGCAACTTTAATCGGGATTTCCCGGATTGAGCTCGTGAATCCGTCCGGAAGTAAGACATGGAAAAAAAAAAAATCCGGATGGAATAATTTTTAGCCTTTCCGATTTTGGCGGCGGATGAAATTTCCGGAAAAATCACCTTGCAACAGGAATTCTGCCTTGTTAATTTTGATCAATCAGTCGGTCGGAATCCTCCGCCATATTCCTGCATCGAGCATCACTTATGAGTAAATAACGGCAACGTTTGTTACTGCCACGTCACCGAAGAGAACGCACCCTCGGACGAACCGGAAAGTGCCTGTGACGATTGGCGTGGCTGAAAACATTAAACTCGGTTTTACGTGCGGTTACCGCGATCGCGAGCAATTTCGGCTCACGTTTTCGGAACCGGAAACAAACGCGGGACGGGAAAAGCTTAAATCGCAGAAAAAGAAAAAAAAAAAAAAAGGGGAAAACGATATCCTAAGTGCGAAAATCGCGTCGGATAATTTCAGGACGGAAAACGAGGGGGGGAAAAAAAAAGAAAAATCCGAGTCGGAAAGCCTCGGTTTTTGCTGGATCTGAAAGGCTGCCGTGAACGGGGAAAAAGCTTTGCCGTGGGCGATGGTCAGCAACAGGTTTTCGCTGATGATTTTTTGATTGCAGCACCCCGTCATTGATCATTTTTCCTTTTGTCGAATCCTCCGCGTTCGACGGCGCAGCGGCCGAAGTCTCGCATCGCACTGTCTCATTCGATCGGGGACGTCTTCCTGCAGTCGCGGCACGGTCGAGATCGAACCTCGGGCACCGCACGCAAAACCCGTGCAGGAAATTGGATTCGACATTTCGAACCCAGGAATTCTCGGGCGATTTTGGACAACCCGTAAACGAGCCCAGGCACCGGATGATATGATGGAAAATTGGTGAAACAAATGCGTGGCCGCTTTGACCGTGTAGGCTACGAACCTTTCTTTTCTTGAACATAAAGCTTAATTCATGTGCGCCCCGAAAACGGCAAATTATATTATGCGGAAAGGGAACTTTAAAATATTCCGTTCAGCGCGCTTGTAAAGCTAAAGCGTGATATACGCGATATGGACTAATAATGATCATTCCGAAAAATTGTTATGGGCAATTAATAAGCAGAGAATTATTCAAAAATAACATCAATTCTTTCTTCTTCTTCCTTAACGGAAATGTGATTTGGAATAATTTTTGTCGAGGGATGAAATCAGAGGGAGGAAACTCAATGAAGAAGCTTGAAAATTTCATCGCTGAAACGCGAGGAATTTCGACTGGAAAAAATTTTAGTCCGATTTTTAATAATTAACCCGCACTGATATTTTTTTTTTTTTTTTTTCTAACGACACTTATCAAATATTCGAAATCTGCAAGAGTCGACGACAGTCTAGACAGATCGCGTATGCAAATGCCAGCGTTAGAAATTTAAGCCGAAAAAAGCATTCGCCGGAGAAATGAACGTTCCGCTTTTCTGGTTCTGCGGCCGCAAAAAGAGAAAGCAGATATTCGAAATGAACAGGTTCTAAAAACGGAAGCGGAAGTTGTACCGCACACGTCGAGCAGAAAACTTTCGGGGAAGGCCTCACTGCCGGCTCTACCGCCGCTTCCGTTAACCGTTATCGAACGGTTGAATAGCAACAGATAAGCTCCACAGCTGAGATTCTTCCGGCGGGGAAAAGTTAATTTTGAAGAAATCGAACCGCCCGCGATCAATGTGCGAACCGACACGAGGACCGATGGCGGAAATTATTGTCGCCGCGCCGTCGTCATCATTTTTCCGACATCGGCGGAACAATTTCGGTCGGCGAGAAGTTGACAAGCGGCAGCGAAACAGAAAATCAGCGGTGAAATGCGATTGAGTTAATCAAAATCTGAATCAGGTACTCTTCCGTCTGCGACAGACCGGGCCGCGACTTAAGCAACGCAAAAATAAATTTATATTTCCGACGGAAGTTGCCGAAGCGAACGTGGCCCGGGGGATGATTTTTCAGTTCCGTTCTTCGGTCATCTGCTGCATCCATTAGTGGATCCACTCGATCCCGCATCACCCTAAAAATTATGAACGATCCGCAAGCACTGAGGGCAACATCTGCGGCGCATTCGTCAATCCAACTTGAAAATTTTCTTTTCCTTATTGTTATATTTCGGTCACGGTCCATCTGCGTGATACACCGGGTCATGCCAGCAAAAAATAGGTATTGTTATAATCCGGAACCGCTGTTCGCGCGGGGGGAACGCGACGCGCTGCGAAAAAATATCCGCGAACACCGAAAAACAGTGATTGCGGGCCGAAAGCACTGGATAGACCCTACAGTCAACAATAGAGCTTTTATCTTCCTACTTTACCAAGTTTTTTCTGCGGAGCTTTCGCAAAATCACGACAAAGAAGCACTTTCGCGAGGGCTCTGCACGAATTTAAGTCGAGGACCTTAAAAAGCAAAAGGGAGAAAAGAGAGAAAAAAAAAAAAATATGGAGCATGCATTCGACTCCTATTTCGGGAGTAAAATCAATATTCTGAATTAGGGCGAATGATTTATGGTCTCGGAAAGGAAGAACTTTCGCGAGGAAGTCTTTTCTGCGTCAATCGGAACGTTCCCACCAGGAAAAGAATCGAACAGATAACCGAGGAGTAATGCAAATACCATCCCGGTTTCAAGGTGCCGTCGGACAAGCATGCGGCGGTAGGTGAACGAGGACCGAATGTTTTGCTGACGCCCGCCTGAGAGAGCGCTGCAGGCAAGGGTGACTCGCCTTGGTCTCGCGGAGGAAGATCGCAAGGAAAACCGCCGCCGATCTTGATCGGACTCAAATTCGAAAAAAGTCGAAACGACAGTGGTACTCGTCAGCATCACCGAGGGCTTCCTTGCATCCCATTTCGTTGCTTTCGGACAAAAAATTAACGCTAAATTATACCGAACGAAATTCATTCGTAAAAGGATCAAGAAAAATGTCCAAAAATTTCAATTGGCCTCCAAATAATTAAGCTGCAGTGGTCTCTATGTAAGTGATGAAATGCAAACTTAATCGCTGACAGCAAACTGATTACAAAGCGGTTCAACATCCAAACTGGCATGGCAGATCTCTTAAAAAAGAAAAACCAACTCTCGCACCTTATTCTGTGCAACACACGCGTATATATACACATATATATATACATGTAGCGAATTTCTTTTGATTTTACATTTACTGCATCTTCATATTTACGCTTGAAACTGCAGAGCAGCAGTTCAGGATATTTCGTCTTGCACTTTGCCTCTCGGGTTTTTTAAGTGGTTACATTCGCGTAAAATGGTGAAAACATCAATTTATCGAATCTTAACAATATTCCACGGTTGTGCATTAATAATGCGTAAATATGTTCCTTTTCCTCGCGCAATGGCGTACGTTCCTTTAGCAAACTGCTCTAAACGTAAAAGCCAAATAAATATCCCGGGATTGACACGTTCGCAAAGTAAAATTTGCTTATTTTTGCCACATAAATAATTGCCAGTTAAATTTATGGCTAATGACGTTTTCATTGATTTCAGAGCTTTCCATTCAACTATTAAATTTCGTTTGAGTTAACTGACATCAGCTTTTTAGACGTTAATCCACTCCGGAGCGCTGACGATGTTCGACGCGGCCAGGTTTTATTCCCCTTCCGCTGCTGAACGAACCCAAAAATAACCTAACGCAGGATTTTATTTGACGGCGATTGCACCAAATTGTGAAACGGTTAATTTAAAATTGACGTTCGCACGTTTGAATAGGAAAATCATCGGCGAATTTATCGCTTTTTGTCAACCCAACAGCAGTCGAAGCCCGTAAGAGCTGATGCGCGCGGGAATCGACCTCAGACATTCGATTTCCTTTTCGTAAGTTCCGCTCACCCCCTCCGACGCCTTTGAGCGGGGAGCGTCGAATCTGCCGGTGCGCGAACGGAGGATCAAGACCTCGGGGGGGGCCCTCGGGCACCGGCTAATTTCAGATTTTTCCGGCTGCTGTCGGAGGACGTTTTTCGGGGGCCAAGTTGGTCGCCCGAGGGCCGCGCCCCTTGTCGGCGACTTTTTTTTCCGCGCGTGCTTCGCTCACTCATCCGTTCCCGGTTGCTGCCGCCATCCGCCCGTCGCTGCCGCGGACGTGGGGGGGGGCCCCCCCGAAGTCGGCGAAGATTTCGCAAAAAAAGCAGTTTCCTCTGGCTCTTCGAGCAGCGGCTTCATTCCAGAGTGAGCGAACCGAAATGGAAAAAAAAAAAAAAAAAAAATCGGCCTCACCGACGGCGGGAAATTCACCTCTCCGAGCGGAGGATTTCCTCCTTCATCTTCACCTCCGACCGAAACTTCAAGCTGCGAGGCCCCTTATTACGCTGGAGCTTTCAATTCCGCTTCCCTGCAAATCGGAAATCCATCATTTTCAGGCGTTTCCCGCCGGAAAAACTCGTACGTAATTTTCCGCCCCCCCCCGGGAAAGATCGATCCCTGACTCGCGGCTCGGTTTGTGCCGGCGCGAGCAAAGATCCGCGATCGCAATATCCCAAATCGCTGACTCTTGCCGATTTTTGGGTTGATTTCCAGCGATTCCGCCACGTCTTCGTGACGCGAATTTATTTCCGGTCGGGCGACGCCGGCGATCGGAGCCTCACGCCGAGGAAACGGGGACGATCCGAAAATGTCAAATCGGGCGACGCTCGAATGCCCGGGGCGACAAATGCAAAAATTTAAACTGGACGAATAATCGGTTTCGACGGCTTTAATGAACGGGGGTGGGT